>CAUYQU010026626.1:0-79791 GCA_963574635.1 Cheracebus regulus | reverse complement strand
CTTTTTTCAAAGTTATTAGTTTCTTTGCATTGGTTTAGAACATATTCTTTTAGCTCACAGAAGTTTCTTATTATCCACCTTCTGAAGCCTAATTCTGATGATTCTTCACACTCGTTTTCCATCAAGCCTTGTTCCATTACTGCTGAGGAAATAGCGTCCTCTGTAGAAGGAGAGACTTTCTGATTTTGAGTGTTCTCAGTTTTTTTACGGTGACTTCTTGGCATCTTTATGGTTTTCTTCATCTGTCGTCTTTGTAATTACCAACTTTCAAATTAGGTCTCTGAGTGGATGTCCAGCTTGTTAATCCCAGCTCCGGAATCTATGTAATTTTCACTGTGGTGACCCACAACGCTGGCTAAAACAGCAGCGTTGAAATTCGTGGTGCTTTTCTGCCCGGGTGTCTCCGGTCTGACTTCCCTCTTCAGTCCCTTTTTCAATCAGCTGGATGGACTTCTCTGCCTTCACAGAGCTCCAAACATCATCCAAAAGGAGACTCAGTCCTGTTTACTATGCACCAAGAGCCGCCGAGCCGAGGCACTGGCAAAAAAGCCGCACCAGCCGAAAGGGTCGTGCTGGCGACCCATGGGGCTCCTCCGCTGGGAATGTCCTGGTCCATGGGCAGCAAAAATTTATCGGTAAGTGTGGCGTCCACTGGCTCTCTGCGCTTTTACTGGGAGCTGCAATCCTGAGCTGCTAGTGATTGGTCATCTTGGATCTCTCTCCCCTTGATTTTTAATGTAGGCATTTATGTTTATATACTTCCCTCCAAGTACTTAAGAGATACTTTTCCTGCATTCCATTAGTTATGGGATATTGTTTTCTTTTTCATTTGTCTCAAGATATTTTTAAATTCCCTTTTGACTTTCTCTTGGGCCCTATTGATTGTTTTGTTTAGTTTCTATGTGTTTATGAATTTACTCAATTTCTCACTGTTATCATTCTAGTTTTATTTCATTGTGATCAGAAAAGATGCTTGGAAATCACAGGCCAATATCTCTAATGAACATAGACATAAAAATCCTCAATAAAATACTAGCAAACCAAATTCAGTAGGACATTAAAAGTGTTATGTACTATGAACAAGTGAAATTTATCCCTGTTGTGTTAGGCTATTCTTGCAATGCTATAAAGAAATACCTGAGACTGGGTAATTTATAAAGAAAAGAGGTTTAATTGGTTGATGGTTCTGTAGGTGCCGACATTACTTGGCTTCTGAGGAGGTGTCAGGGATCTTTGATTCATAGTAGAAGGTGAAGCAGGAGCCTGTACATTACATGGTGAAATTAGGAGCGAACAAGCAAGTGAGCGGGAGAGAGAGAGAGAGAGAGAGAGAGAGAGAGAGTGTTGGGGAGTGGGGGAAGTGCCACACACTTTTAAACAACCAGAGATCACATGAACACAGAGAAAGAGCTCACTTATCACCAAGAGGATGGTCCAAGCTACTCATGAGGTATCTATCCCCATGATCCAAACACCTCCCGACCTCCAACATTGAGGATTACATTTCAGTATGAGATTCTGACAGGGACAAATATCCAAACTATATTATACAGCCCCTAGCCCCTTCAAAATCTTATGTCCCTCTCACATTGCATTGCTTCTCAATAGTCCCTTTCTTTGTATGCTTTGTGAGTTTGCATTGGAACTGGACATTTGAATCTAAGAAATGTGGTAATTATGGAAATCATGATATTCCCTGCCTGGTTTGCTCTTTTTAGTTATTTTTATTTTATTTTTTATTGTTGTAGGCTTTCTCTATGCCAAGGATCTGCCTAAGATGTAAACTTAAGATCTTCTCAGGTCTTTTCTGAGACTAAAATTTGTCAACTTTCAGACAACATCAGAGTTCCAAAATAGTTACATCAGCCATATTCTGCCAGTAAAATTGTCTAGGTGAGGCGAGAGACTTCTTGTGCTTTCTACTCTGCCATCTTCCCAGAATCCTATCTTTGGCTTTTGACATTTTGATTTTAGGGTGTCTTGGTGTAGATATCTTTGAGTTTATTCTGCTTTGAGTTTTTTTGAGCCTTTTGGATTTATAGATTTATGTCTTTCATCAAATTTTTCAGTTTTTAAAATTATTCTTCCAGTATTCTTTTTTTCCTTTACTCTTCTTCTAAAATTCCCATGTTGCATTCTTTGGTCTCTCGATGGTTTTTCATAGGTCCTTTAGTCTCTGTTAACTTTTCTTCATTATTTTTCTTTCTATTCCTCAGAATAAATAATTTCAATTGTTCTGTCTTCAAGTTCACTGATTATGTCTTCTATGTGTTCAAAATTTGCTATTGAATCCCTCTAGCAATATATTTAGTTATGATATTTTTCAGCCTCCGAATTTCTATGTGGTTTCCTTTTTACTATTATGGTAACATATACATTACATAAAATTTTCCATTTTTATCATTTTAATGATTTTAAGTGCATAGTTCCCTAGCATTAAGTACATTCACACTGTTTTGTAATTATCATTTCTATTCATTACCAGAACTTATTTATCGTTCCAAACAGAAACACTGTGCTCATTATACAATAGCTTCCCATTCCTCCCTCTCTCTAGCTCTACATTCTACTTTTTCCACTTTTTTTTTCTATAAATTTGTCTACTCTATGTACCCCTCAAAAGTGGGACAACATTTTCTCTTTTGTGCCTCCTTTTCATTTAGCATAATGTTTTCCATCTTCTTCCTTGTTGTAGCATGTATTGGAATTTCATTGCTTTTTAAGACTGAATTTAAGACTCCATTGAGCCTTTACACACACACACACACACACACACCCCACCACCACCACCACCACCACCACCACCACCACCACATTTTGCTTAATGTTCATCTACTGATAAAAATTTGGGTTTCTTCCACATTTGGCTTTGTGAATAATGTTGCTATAAACATTGGTGTACTATTATATGTTTAATTCCTTGCTTTTGATTATTTGGGTGTATATTGAGAAATTTTAATATTGAGAATGTTTAATTTTTTTTGAGAAACTGCCAAACTTTCAAGAGTGGATATTTACTTTCTCTTTATACTTTTATCTGTTTATTAATATTTATATTATTTTCTTGATTTATTTTATTATTTGTCTACTCATTCCTTTAGCTCTTGGAGTATTTTTTAAACAGTTGTTTCATAGTCTTTGTACAATTAATCCAAAGTATAAACTTCCTTAGTCATGGCTTCTCATCATTTATTTTCTTCCCTTAAATGAGCCATACTTTCCTCCTTCTTTGTATTCCTTGTGACTTTTGTAGTTGTTGAAAACTGGGCATAAGAATATTATGTGCTAACTATGGATATCAGATATCCCCCTTTTCCTGGAGCTGTTTTTCAATTGCTGAAGGCTTTAGTGGTCTATTTGTTTAGTGTCTTGACAGTGTATTTGACAGTATGTTTTTGTAAAGACTCTTCCTTGTGTAATCACTGAAGTATCCATTCCTGGTATTCAGTTAGAGTTTTCACAGAGATTTCCTTGAATTCGTTAAAGAACAAAAACAAAACAAACAAGAAAACAACTAAAAATACATCTCTCAGTCTATGACTACTGGATCTTTGCTCGGAACTCCTTCAATTCTTAGCTAGGTTTGCACAGAGCCAAAGGAACAACCTGAGGTAATATCTTAGGTTATTTTTGTTATTTTCTGAATGTAGGTCTTCTCCTATACATGTGCATGGCTTTCTAGGTTCCCCCACATAGGAGCTATGGGCATCTTAATTTCTTAGAAGATTTTCTCCCCAGGTTTTTTTCTTGGTTCTTTGGTTATTTTTTGCCTCAAGCATCTGCAGGTTATTATTTGGTTGGCAGTATTTTTGAGCAATGTCTACTAATTTTCCAGGCTGAATTCCCAGTTAGATAAAACAGAGACAACTCTCTTGCTTCAGCCGTTCATGTGGCAAATAAAGCAGACATACACAGTAGTTTTAGAATGAGGTCTGCTATGCTCTTTCAAAAAGGTCCTGCACTGGAATGTAGACTCCTTTGCTCAAGATTGCTACTAGGTTGAGAAAAGGATTTGGGCAAAGGCAAATAAATATACCACAAATCTTTCCTATTTTTCTGGATTCAATGTTTGACTAATTGCTGCAAACTTCTGACTGTTTTTCAGAGTTCTAAAAAAGTTGCTGCTGACATTTTTAAAAACTTATTTGCTATTTCTGTTGGATGATAAGAGTTTGGAACTGCCTGCTCTACCATTTTGCTGCAATATTAACTGGGGTTTTACTTTGCTTATTTATTTTACAAAAATGACTACCAAGTCTTCTGATTTCATGTCTGAATCCATTTTGATTGGCTACTGTCAAAGTAAGAAAGAATTTTGAACTAGAAATTTACTTTCAAATTAAATCTTGATCTAAGTCTTCTTTAGCCCTTCCTTCCTTCCTTCCTTCCTTCCTTCCTTCCTCCCTCCCTCCCTCCCTCCCTTCTTTTCTTTTTCTTTTTCTTTTTTTGAGATGAAGTTCCCAGCCTAGAGGGCAGTGGCATGATCTCGGCCCACTGCTACCTTTGCCTCCTGGGTTCAAGCAATTCTCCTGCCTCAGCCTCCTGAGTAGCTGGGATTACAGGCACCCACCACCTGGGATTACAGGCACCTCAGCCTCCTGAGTAGCTGGGATTACAGGCAACAACACAACAAAAAGCTGTGGCTTTTTAAAAAAATGTTTTTAATAGAGACGGGGTTTCACCATGTTAGCCAACCTGGTCTTGAACTACTGAACTCAAGTAATCCACTCTTCTTGGCTTCCCAAAGTGCTGGGATTATAGGCATGAGCCACCATGGCCAGCCTTACCTCTTCTTTTTCTAATTCAAAGTATATTTTACCAGCATGCTTCTATGCCTTTTCAACAATATATTCAATAAGGAAATCACTAAGGAAATCAACATTTGAACTATACAAACTATTTTTTTGTAATGGAATTTGAACCTTTACTAGTATTATTTTAAGGCAATAATCTGTACCCTTCACCTAATATTAAGCTTATTCATGGGTTCCAATTTATTATAGTACAGAAATCAACACAGGCTAAATCTGTCCGGTCACTTGTCTTTAATCAACCTAAGAATAATTTTTATATTTTTAAATTATTGAAAAAATAAAAAGAAAAATACTATGTTAGGACATGTAACATTAAATTTCAATGTCCATAAAGTTTTATTGAATCACATCTACATCTATTTGTTTATGTGTTATATATGGTTGGTTTTATGCTACAATATCATAATGGAGTATATTTGACAGAGAATCTACAAACCTAAAATATCTACCTTCTAGCCTTTCACATAAAATGTTTTCCAGTCCATTTTAGTAAAACATAGAAAGAATCAACAACCTAAAAAATAATTTTGATACTTTAGGAATCTTAAAAGCTTTCTTTGCTTTAGCATTATTCGTTAGCTAGAAGACTGATGTTAACTTTTAGAAATTTCAGCCAATATAGGTTTTATCAGGTAATAATATACATTTTTTCAATTCAGTCTTTGATACTTTTAGTATATTTACCCTATTAGTTTAGTTGCAAATAAAGACAATGTTTCACATACCTGATATCTAACACAAAAGTATTTCTGGATGGTTTTGCCTGGGGCTTGAATTTCTCAATACTAACCATTTCTCACTAAAATTTTGTCAACTTCAAGGCCTAATTCTGAACTTGATGTTCCTTCCTCTACTTGAGTCAGAGAAAACTGGAAACTTCCTTCACAATTAAAAACCCTCTTAAATAAGAGAATATCTTACATTTATATTAAATTTTTCAATCCACAAGCGTGTGAATCAGAGTGCTTTAAATTTTTATAGTGAAATCTTATGTTGAAAGACAGCTTATATACACGTGATATCTAAGTTTGGGAAAATCATTGGTTTGGATGACATCTGTAAGAATGCTTTCAACAACACTGTCAACTAATGCACATTAACGTAAAGTCAGCTCTTTTGAAAATAATTCTGAACTGAATTTCCAGCTATTTCACACCAACCATCATTTTTTAAAAGGTCTGCATCCACAAGTTAGACAATTTTGTGTGATATTTGGGATTAATCTGTTTTTGAGAGATTAAGTAGACGAAACTAGCAATTGTCAAGAACATTTAGATAAAAGAGAAGACACATTCTCTAAATATTCATGAATCACCCTTTTTGGGTTATGATATTTGACATTCTTTATTGGCTGCTTGGTCCATCTGTTGAATCTTTTTAACATCCTTGGATTCCAGAGGCCAACATGCCGAAGTTGGAACTTTATCACAAAGTGGCAAGTTCAGCTGATTAAAAAACAAAAAACTCTGTTATCAATGCACTAGCTAGCCATCTTATTAAATTTTTCCCATTACTTTTTGTTTTTACAAATGGATCTTGATTTCTATTCCTAATATTTCTGAAAATGGTTAAATAACTTTATTAACCATATTTCTTGATTCATATTTTATCCACAAGAGGTACCTTACTTACAATGATTTATCTTTTTTTTTAATCAAAGGGCCATTTTATGCATATATGGAATTATATGCAGTTATAACTTACTTTCAAATGGTGCTTTATTTAGAGTTTGATCATTTTGCCTGGGAGACACAAACTAAACTAACTTCCCTTGCAGATGGGAAACATTTATCTGGTATAAATTATTTTATTTGAGTATCTAAATATGCCTTTAACAATAAGCTGACCAGTTACATAGTTTCATTTTCAGCTCAGTTTTCATCTCAATTTAATAACAACGTCCTGGTAACAACATCCTCTAAAATTTAATAGGAGAAATCAATGTGCATTTCCTGGTAGGTATTGTGAGTTGTCTAGTTTACTAATTATATGTTTAGTCAGTTACTCTCATGGCACATGGGTAATACTAATTGTTAACATTTCTTATACCAATATTCGTATCCAAAGCATTTGTTTAACTGTAGGGCCACAGCCTCACAGGGTCGTAGGGTGTCCCCTATCACTGTGCTGAGGCACAGGATCTGAGAAATAAAGAGACAGGCCACAGAAGGACAAAGAAAGTGCAGCTGGGCTCAGGGGGCCACGCCACCTATAAGTGGAGACAGGCAAGGCCCCAAATGTCCAGAAGTATCTGTATTTATTGGGTATAGGTTAGGGGTCAGGGTAGTGAGTGAGGTCATCTTTAAGGGTAGTGATAGGGTTGTGAGCAATAAACAAGGGGTCTAACCCCGTTAGGTCACCTAGGTAGGCTAGGAGGTGGGCAGTGCACAGTAAAGAGTCCATTCCTATTAGGTCACTGAGGCAACGAGGTGGGCTGTGCACAATGAAGAGGGTGCAGTGTGCAGTACCTCTATCTATGGGCATGCTACTCCTAAGAATATCTATAGGAGGATGCTTAAGTCACACAGCAGCGACAGAGCTGTCAGGGTCTACTGCCACCTGCTGGCAGCTTCCAATGATTTCTATAGGAGGATGCTTTTGAGCTAGCACAGTGACAAGAGCTGATAAAGTTCACAGTCACCAAGGTGCAATTAACCGGAGGGGTTTTAAGCCCTTGGTCGCTCATGGGATTGCCAGTCTGAGGGCAGCCTTCCACAAGAACTGGACACAAGGTACTACAACGCCTTTATCAGGAGGAGTGGCTCTTGCCCCAAGCCTGCCATATAGCGGGTATCTTGACGATACTGAACGCTGCCACCTGGGCCATGGATTCTTGTCCTGGTATAACTGTTTTTCCCTTAAATCATGCTCTGCACTGTGTCTGCTCCAGACATTCCTCAGACTATAAGCTGCTTATTTCTTAATTAATGCCCTGTACCGTGTCTGCTCTAGGCAGTCCTCTATGAACTAAGATACAATTATATATAATATATATATTATATAATATATATAATTATATAATATTATAGTATATTATATAATTATATAATATTATATATAGTTATATATACAGTTATATATAATATATATTATATTATATATAATTATATGATATTATATAATATATTATAATATATATGCAATTTTAGTGCATAATTTATTATATATCTATATTATAGATATCTATATTATATAATATCTATATATCATAATAATATATCATATATTATTATATATCATATAATATAGATATTATATAATAAATTATGCACTAAAATTGCATATATATTGTAATATATTATATAATATGTTAGATAATATCATATAATTATATATTATATAATATATATTATATATAATTGTATATATATAACTATATATAATATTATATAATGTATATAATTATATATAATTGTATCTTAGTTCATAGAGGACTGCCTAGAGCAGACACGTTACACGATATTATATATATAATCTGGAAATAACTGAGTAGTAAGGTATTCTTCAGGCACTTGTTCTATAAACGAATATATGATTATATATAAAGGATACTATAAAAGGAAATAACTGAGTAGTAACACTATAAACTAAAATATTCTTCAGTCACTAATTGTGCTGGGAATCTGCTTAGCTCTCCTTCTTTGGTGCCTAGATGGGGGGTTACCCATATTAAACCTTTCTTTTACCTGGTCCCTCTTATACTTTTTGCTTTTATTTTCAGTAGTACAGGAACCATCTTATAAGACACTGTACTATGCTTTAAAAATCATTTTATTTTCTAAGAGAAGTAAGCATACTTATATCAGGTACAAAAGCTTTAGTGCTCATCATGGTGAGTTGGTGAAGAAGATCTGGAAATATTGGTATTATATCGAGAAAACACCTTTGACACAGCTGAAGACATTTTTGCCAGCATTTTAGATCCTTGTTTGGAGACACTGGGCTTGGGAGTTTCTGTGGACAAAGTAAACAAGAAGAATATCTTATTTTTGGATGCTGATGTCAAATACCTTGCCTAAGATTATGTGAGTAAACAGTGGCCCAGCTGGGAATAGGGTCCAGGCTTTCTGACACTCATGGCATCATTACGCCTACTGTCCTATGAGACTTCTTTAGTCAGGTATGCAAAGTCCACTTCCCTTTTCCCAGCAGAACACTCTCTGAAAATGTCTAATGAGTTAAATGGGAACATAACTTTCAGCTCTATTTAGTGTGGACACCTATTTCAGAATGCTCAAGGGAAGGTAGAAGTACATTAAAAATACTATAAATTGGCCGGGTGCAGTGGCTCACACCTGTAATCCTAGCACTTTGGGAGGCTGAGGTGGGTGGATCACCAGAGGTCAGGAGTTCAAGACCAGCCTGGCCATCAGGGTGAAACCCCATCTTTAAAAAAAAAAAATACTATAAATTCTCATTTACTTTGAGTAAATTTTCCATTGACTGACCCCAAGTGGTTCTATACATCATGTAAGATAGGACTATGTAGGTAATAAAAGAGTTTCTATTTGGATTTTTTTTGCACCATTTATTCAGCATGAGGCTTTAAAGAATATAATCATCTTAGTTTAACAAAATTGTTATTTTATAGATAAAGAAATATTTATATACTTTTCTGATACTTCATAAGTTGTAATAGGGCCACTAAAATTGCATATTTTCTTGATTGTAGTAAATGATACTCAAAAGTTATAAACTTTCATATAAAATTTTTATACCCAGTTTCTTTTGAAAAATTGGAAGAACTGGGAACAATCTAGCATGCCAGTGATGGTAGCTGAGTAGCAGCTCCCTCCTGCGAAGGCAGCATGCCATCTCCCATGAGCCACCTGCCCCTGCTCAACCTGCTGCTGTTGTTCATAGTACCTGCCTTACTCATAACCATTTGAGTGTGTAGACAACGACGATGCTGCATGAGACTGGGATTTGAAACATAGCTCTGCCGCTCATTAGCTGGGGGGTAACCGTGGAAACCTATTGTCATTTTTCTCTTTAATGATTCTCACTTGTTTTCTTTGAATAAAATGTGGATAGCTGGTGCCTGACACATTTTAGTTAAATTATCCATTGTCCCTTTGGTGTACAGATAGAGAACTACATAATTAACTGAAAATTGGTATTTGTACAAACAGTAAGAATATTATTTCAATCCCATTTTGATAATATGCAAGGGGAGAGCCACTCATTTCCAGGATAGTAATCACAAATCCTAAATTCAAAATGATACAATTGAGAGCTTAATTACACCAGTTGTTAAAGTAGTTCATTTTGTACCTGAAATGTTTGAAGGATTTGCATTGCCAACATCCTTGGATCTTTCAAAGATGGTGATAAACTGCCAAGGTAAATTGAAATACAAACTGAGTCTTTCATTGGACACTAAATGCTAGATATACCAATAAATCCTCAAATCCACTAGATATACCTATATATATCACTACAGCACCTTCCATAAAATGTTTCTGTGCTCTGCAATCTCAAATAATTGCTTACTGAGACTGAGGCTCATAGTTTTTGTGAAGTAAGATGCCTAAGATTGACCTTTGTTATGAATGCAGGCCTTGGCTAGCACGAAATGAAGGTCAGTGGTTCAACCATATTAACTCATGAAAAATCTCAGCTCCGTCTGCCCCATCTGTCTTTTGATTGAATTGACAAAAGTTAAAAATTCTTTTCTGAAAAAAGATGTAATGATAAGAGGAGAGAAATGATGATCACTTTGTAACCCCAAATTTTATTTTATTGAAATCTTAGCCGCTGCAAAGTCTGTAGCAATAAAGTGGCTCTGTGGACCTGACATGCTGGGATTGTCTCCAATACTAGCTTTACTCTGTAAACACTTACCAATTTTGAGTGCAGGAGAAGCAATTGTCCCAGAGAGGCATAAAATAGTCTGGGACAGGTGGTTGAACTTCAGCTATTCTGAAGCTATTCTAAAATGGTAGATTTGAATGGTACCAGATTCTGTAGTTTGAATGGTACCAGAATTCTGTAGCTATTCAAAAATGTCATGTGTTAAAAATCAATAAAATAAGGCTTAAATACATGAAACATAAAAAGAATGTGCAGTGTCTATATCAGGTAAAGAGCAGCAGATATTATTACAAGAGTTATACCATAGTTCTTCCAAGAAGACTTAAGTGTGCTCATGTATTAAGTTATTGTAAACAAGATACCTGAGGAATAAAAGGGGGCAGAGACAGTGTAAAGTATTGACTCTCAACTTAGGCTATATAATAGCATTATCTGTGAAAACTTTTTTTTTTTAAGTATGAATCCCTGGGGCTCATTACAAGGGTAGAACAGACATTGATATTTTTAAAATGGCCCCAAAACGCTAATGTATGAGAATGTGGGCTGAGAATCCTTCATTGAAAAGCAGATGAGTAGATATACAGTTAGTCTTCTCTGTCTGTGGGTTCTGTAACCATATGTTTAACCAATCAGATCAAAAATATGTAAAAATAATGGATGGTTGCATGTAAACTGAACATGTATAGACTTACTGTTCTTGTCAGTATTCCCGTTTTTATTGTTTACTGTTCTTGTCATTTATTCCTGTTTTTATGCTGCATTATCATATTTTATAATGCAGCATAAAAACTATTCATGTAGTATTTATATTGTATTAGGTATGATAAGTAATCTAGAAATAATTTAAAGTATATGAGAGGATGTGTGCAGGTTATATGCAAATGTTACACCATTTCATATAAGAACCTTGAGCACCTCTGAATTTCGATATCTTTGGGAATTCCTGGAACCAATCCCCCACAGCTATCAGGGGATGACGGTACTTAAGTTATGCTGAGAGCATGTATCTTTTTATCACATACAAGAATGCTTGCCCTTACTTAAAGGAGCATTATTATAATCATGGCTTTAACGTTTTTGTCTGAAAATTTCAAAATCTTGGCTATGTCAGAGTGGGCAACTTTTGACCTTTCCTTGAAAGCTAGATATCGTCTTTGTTGTTTGTATGCTGAGTCATTTTGGAATGTATCCTGCACATTTTATATAAATAGTCATATTTTTGGTCCTTTCAAAATCCTGTAGAGAAGGTTGGGTTTTTTAGGTTGTTTTTTTTAGGTAGGCAATTGACTCATTATGTTCAGAGCATACATCCTACCCTGCTTCTCACGGCTGTGGTTTTAATGTAATTTCTGTTTTCAAAGTTTTTGTAGTGTTGAGGATCCTTGTGTATGTAATACTATTAAGACTGCAGTTCAAGTTCAAGTTCTCAAAGACTTTGATCTATGTAACTTCAGGTCAACTCTAAATATGTACAACTCAGAGGGGACATGATAAACAGAATTTTGTGGGTCCCTTTTCTGTGATTTTCCTCAATGCCTGACTCTCTCAGCCCGCTTTTCTAGTTCTGTGGCTAAAATGCTGTGGCTTTAGCCTCTGAGTGTGCTGTTTCTAGTTTATGTCTGCATCTACCACTGTGAGCAAAGTGATAAGAGAGAGTTGAGAAAAGCACAACAGGCTCAATAAATCCTCTTCAGTGTACTGAGGACCCTTTTCCTATTGGTCAGAGAAGAACTTTCTTTCAGAGTTTTAGGTGGTAACTCAGCAACTTCTGCTGCTGCTGCCATGCAGCTTCATGAGGCCACTTTCCCTTGAGGCAGGGCCAAGGAGGGAGAAAAGGTGGGGATTACTCCCAGATTCCCCATCCCACAGGAATTGCTTAACAGGTCAGAAAGCCATGGTTTCTCTTGTAGTCATATTTCATCAGTTGATCTGTGTAATGCCAGGATTTGAGTTTCCTGGAGTCTAAGGCAGAGGATATGCAAAGAAAAGAGAGAACCCAGGAAATTGACAGTGGCATCAGCCGTTCTTTGAGTTTTGAGTCCCCTGTCCTAACTCTTTTTATTTATTTTTCAGAATCCTCAGTAGTTATCCACAGTGTTTAGTTGTAATCGACGAGAGAGATAAGATGGAGCCTGCCTACTCCACCTTACTTGGAACTGGATTAGATAACAACTTCAACCATAATTTTACCATGGAAAAGGTAGCAAAGAGGGAAGGAACAAAGAGCAGAAAGGGTCCAAATTAGCCAGAATTTCCACTTGACACACTAAGTGTCAATAGGTCCTTAGCTTAGAGCTTCAGCATTTCCCTTCTGTTGCCATGTAATTGTACTGTTTGTAAAGTGTGGCCAAAGTGGAGCCCAAGGTCATTAAATAAATACTTATATTCATAAATGAGGATTAGGTTGAGTGGGTGACAAATCCAGTATCTTTAAACATTTTACAAAATATCTTAAGTGTACATTATAAGATTTTAAAAGTTGGTTCTGAAAATTGTACTATGTTGTGATACTGAGAAGTAACTCCGTAATTGATAGATTATGTTGTATGTGGAGGTGGAAGGACCCTCTTGAAAGGGAATTAAATTAAACCAAGAAAGAAACAATATGATTAAAAAAAAATGAAGATGTGTAGCTTCATTTATCATTGGAAACTTTATAAGAAAGATTTATAAAGAAGAAATTTCCTCGGCTAACACTAGGGAGTAGGTGGGCTTTTTAGAAAACTACCAGTAAAGAGGTAATGTTTAGGAATATAGAAAAATACAATTAGCACTCACTTCCTGCAAGCCATGCCCCTCCATGTCTGAAGCTTCTGTTTTCTCCCTACCTCCCCAAATTCCTCACGTGAGTCTACTCATCTTAGGTAGGCCCAAGTAATTCACTCCCTCTAGGCTCTTTCTAGAGACTGCTACAACAGAGCTAATAAATGGAATTGTACCTAGTTGCTAGGAAAAACCAGTATATTATTTTCTGAACTTAAACAAGGAATGCTGGCTTAACCCAGAGGATTTTGTTAAGGTATTTTAATATACCAGGGACAGGCCTCAGCTAGGGAGAGAGAACAGGGTGTAAGAAATTGTGTACAGGAGAATGCTTCCTGATATCCTACAAATCACACCACACAGTTCCTGACTGAACTGTGAAAACCGAGCTGTGCTTAACTAGGTCCCAATACGTTCCAATTAAGGATAATTAAAAATACTTACCTCAACACTGCTTCCATTCTCTAGCTTTTGTTCCTGAGAACTTTCTGTAGAGATTTTTAAAAAAAGTAAAATAATTTCTTTCTGAGGCATATATATTTGTTGACATAAAATATGATCATATTACTATTTTTCACCAAATAATCATGTAATTTAGGCAGATGGAAGAAGTTGTTATTTTAAATGTACTGAGAACAACACTGAAACAGGTGAGAGCCTTAGAATGCTGGGGCACGTCTTAGCCCTTCAGTTAGAAAATATGAAAGTTGAGGTTGGGAGTGGTGGCTTCACTTTGGGCCACCACTTTAGGAGGCCTCAGGTGATCCACCTGAGGTCAGAAGTTCGAGACCACTTGGCCAACGTGATGAAACCCCGTCTCTACTAAAAAAAATACAAAAATTAGCTGGGCATGGTGGTGGGCACCTGTAATCCCAGCTACTTGCGAGGCTGAGGCAGGAGAATCACTTGAACCCAGAATACAGAGGTTGCAGTGAGCCAAGACTGTGCCATTGCACTCCAGCCTGGGCGAAAAGAGCAAACATCTGTTTCAAGAAGAAAGAAAGAAAGAGAAAAGAAGAAAGAAAAAGAAAGAAAGAAAGAAGGAAGAAATGTAACATAGTGAGAGAGAAAAAGTTATAAGCTCTATAACTTAGCAGTTATATATCTATGCACAACCATTCAATCCCTATAAGCCTCTTTGTTTACCTGTAAAATGAGAGATTACTCTATAGATGATTCTTAATAGCGCTTCCAGCTCTACCATTTTCTGTACATACTTAAAAGCAGCTCATTAGAATAAAGAAGAGAATACTGGTATTATTAAATAGTAACTTTTGGGACAATCAGGAGAGCTTTGAGGTAATGCCTGGAGGAAATTTGGTGGAATCTACAAAACCAAAAGTTGCCTGAGTAGGTCAATATATTAGTGAAAGAAATTCAGTCAAGGAGGTAGAAATGACACAGAGAAGCTTCACGAGAACCCACTGCTAGGGAAGCAGCTAACCTGCTAAGACAGAAAACCTGTATCTGAATCTTTGCTTCATTGCTTAGAGCTTTGTGAACATTGAACATCTAACTTCTCTGACTCCGTTTTCTCATACATATATGGGAATGAGACTGTCTTCCCTGGCTATCTCACAAGGAGCCACTGAGATATCATATAAGAAAACACTATGCATTGTATATAGCTACACTCATCAAAAGCCAACAAAATGAATATGCAGATAAAGGAATAACTACCTAAAATACCCTTTGGGTCAATATTGGTTCTAAAAAAAAGTAATAGTAAAATCTCAATCAGCTCAAATATGAGAAGTGATTAAATTATGTGATAAAATTGGTAAGATTTCGTTGTTGCTTGATAATCTTCCTAAAAAATGTTTGTATCTATATTGCACATAATTGAACAAACTTTGTTTTAAATGATTGAGGACATTTGGGTTTGCTACAAGGGCCATGATTCCAAACACAGGTTTTTAAGTTTCTAGGGTATATGGGCATCCAACTCCCTAGAAAAACTACAAAGTTATTTTGATGAAGTGGCAGAGAAAAATTCCTGATATTTGTGGGGCCCAGATGTTCAGATTTAAGTTATTTGAAATTTTATTATATATTCTATGAATTAGGAATGCATATATCTGGCTTTGATCTTTCCACTGAATTTCAGACTTAAATATACAATTGCTTACGTGACATCTCAACTTGAACGTCTAAAGAATACCTCAAACTCACATAATCAAAAAAGAAATCTTGTGCTCCTCCTTCACCTTTGATTCCTCCCATAGTCTCTCCTATCTCATTAAATGCCTGTGTCTACTATAAACCATGCAGTGTTTTAGGCTTTTGGTGATACAGCTGTGAACAGACATAAATCTCCACCTTTTCGAGGCTTACATTAAAACAATTAAAATACACAATAAACAGAAAGTGCTGTGCAGTAAAGCAAAGAACTGGGATAGGTAGCACCATGATCAGAATTAAGTAGCAGTTTCAGAGTGTGATCAGAGAAGACCTCACTGAGAAAGTGACATTTGAGCCAAGATCTGAAAGTAAGGATATGCAGATACAGATGAGAGAGTACTACAGAAGGATCAGCAAATCCAAGGGCCATTAATATAGAAAATGTTTGAGGAACAGCAAGGAGGTTAGGGTGATTGGAATGGATTGAGCCAGAAATAAACAGAGGAGGACCTTAGATAGGGAATAGTTTTTAGTTGGATAACTAAAAAAAAAAAAATCATCAAAGCAGGAAACAACATTTCTTTTTGAATCCTCCCTAATTTCAGAAAAAAGAATCCAACCTTCTAATATTTTAGCATTTGGAGCTGAGTAACAATCTTCAGTCTCACTAAAACAAAAGAAAAAAGAACATCACTTTAGGTACATTTAATAAATGAATAACTTACTGGTTAAGCAAAAGAACAGTTATTCTTCATATGGAAAGAAACCTGAAATAGTATATTATTCACTGAGATTCCAAATCAAGTGAAAATGATTTCTGACTGACATTTCCCCCCTACTTTTACAATTGTGGTTATACATACATTAAATTTACAATTTTAACCATTTTAAGTGTGTAGTTCTGTAGCATTAAGTACATTTGCAGTGCTGTGCAACCATTATCATCATCCAACTCCAGAACTTTTTCATCTTTCTCAACTGAAACTCTATGCCGATTAAACATTAAAACCTATTTTCCCTCTTTCCCCATCCCCTGGAAACCACTTTTCTACTTTCTGTCTCTATGATTTTGACTATGGTAGGGATTCATATGAGAATCATGAAATATTTGTCCTTTCATGCTGACCTGTGCTGACCTATCCCAATTAGCATAACATCTTCAAAGTTCATGCATCTGGTAGTGTGTGTCATAATATCCTTCCTTTAAAGCTGAATAATACTCCATTGAATATATATAACACATGTTTATTTACTCATCTATCAATGAACATTAGGATTTGTCTATGGTGAATAATGGTGTACAAATATCTGTTTCAGTCCCTGCTTTTAATTATTATGAGTATGTACACAAAAGTAGAATTGCTTGATCATAGAGTAAGTCTATGTTTAATTTTTGAGAACCCCTCAATACTGTTTTCCACAGTGACTGCACTATTGAAATTCCTACAATCAATGTACGAGGGTTTCAGTTCTTTATACCCTTACCAGTGCTTGTTTTCTTTTCCCTTCCTCTCTCCCTCCCTTTCCTTCCTTCCTTCCTTCTTTCCCTCCTTCCGTCCTTCCTTCCCTCCTTCCTCACTCACTCCTCCCTCCTTCCCTCTTACTTCCTTCTTTAGTTACCTTAATGTGTTGTAAATAGAATCTTGTGATTTTGATTTGCATTTCTTTAATGATTAGGAAAATGATTGAAAATCATTATATGTGCCTATATTCAAGTCTATTCAAGTCATTTGGACATTTTTAATTGGGTTGTCTCACCGATGTTGAGTCATAGGAATTATTTGCATATTCTGAATATTAATTATTTACTAGATGTACAATTTGCAAATATTTTCTCTCATTCCATGGGTTTATTATTCACTTTGTTGATGGTGTCCTTTGAAGCACAAAAGTTTTCATTATAATGAAGCACAATATATCTATTATTTTCTTGCCTGCGCTTTTAGTATCATAACAACAAAAACAACAACAAACGTTAAATCCATTGTCATGAAGCCTTTCTCCCATGTCTTCTGACAAAAGGTTTTTTTAGTTCTTATACTTAGATCTCTGATTCATTTTGAGTTAATTTTTTTATATAGTGTAAGGTAAGCGTTCAGCTTCATTTTTGTTTGCTTGTTTTTTGCATGTGAGTATCTAATTTTCCCATCGCCACTTGTGGAAAAGGACATCCCATCCCCATTAAATTGGTCTCGGTTCCCTTGGTAAAAATCATTTGATCATATATGGAAGGGTTTATTTCTCGGCTCTTTATTTCATTTCCTTGCTCTATAAGTCTATCTTTATGTCAGTATCACACTGTTTGATTATGATAGCTTTGTAGTAAGATTTGAAATCAGAAAATGAAACATCTGCATCTTTGTTCTATTTTAAGGTTGTTTCCTATTAAAGGTCCTTTGGACACTAATGAACTTTAGGATAAATTTTCTATTTCTACAAAAAAACTTAGTATTTTGATAAAGATTCCTTTGATTCCATGGATTACTTTGAGTAGAATGAACATTTTAACAATATTAAATCATCCATTCCATAAGCATGAAATGTCTTTCTACTTATTTTGTAGTTGACAAAGTGCACATCTTTCAATTCCTTGGTTAAATGTATTCTTTTTTATTCTGCTTGTTATTAATATAAATAGATTTTTCCCCTTAATTGTCTTTAGATTGTTCATTTCAATTCTGTTAGTATTTATTTTATGTATTTTGGAGCTCTGATGTTTGGTGCATACAGATGCTCCTTAACTTACAATGGGATTACTTCTCAACAAACCCATTTTAAATGAAAAATATCATATATTGAAAATTCATTGAACACATCCAACTACCAAACATCATAGCTTATCCTAGCCTACCTTAAATGTGCTCAGAACACATACATTAGCCTGCAGTTTAGCAAAATCATCTAACACAAAGTATTAAAAATATTGTATAATATATTGAATACTGTACTGAATGTGTATTGCTCTCACACTGTCATAAAGTTAAAAAATTGTAATTCAAATTATCATTAAGCTGGAGACCATTTTATATGTTTTTTTAATTATTATCTCTTCCTGGTGAATTGATGCTGTTATCATCATATAATGTCCTATTTTTTTCCTCTCTTTTGGTTTCTATTTGCAATGGTGTATATTTTTCCATTCTTTCACGTTCAACCTACGTGTATTCGTAGATCTAAAGTGAATATCTTATGGATAATATATATTTGGATTCTGTTTTTAAAATCCTTTTTGTCATTCTATATCTTTTGATTAAAGTGTTTAACACAGTTATACTTCAAGTAATTAGAATAGAGAAAGACGTTCTTTTGCCATTTTGTTGTTTTTTGCATCTTACAGTTTGTCCTTCATTTCTTCCATTACTGTCTTCCTTTGTATTTAGTTGAGCTTTTTAGTGACACACTTTGATTCAGTTCTAATTTCTTTTTATGTATATTTTATGGATATTTTCTTTGTGGTTACCACAAGGATTATGTATAACATCCTAAAGTTAAGATTCTATTTTTTAATTGATACCAACTTAACTTAATTGCATACAGAAACTCTACTCTTTAACACATTTACTTCATAATCAGTTTATGTTATTGAGGTCCCAAATTATATCTTTTCATATTCTGTACCTATTTGCATAAATTTATAATCTATTTTATGCATTTGTCTTTTAAATCCCTTAGAAATTAAAAAGTGGATATTGAGCTAAATTATAATACTGTTTTTTAATATAATTGTTCATGTAGTTACATTTGTTAAACATCATGTAGTCTCACATGTATCTGAGATACTGTTTAGTATTATTTCATTTTTCTTTTTAACTTGAAGAACTTTCTTTGGTGTTTCTTTTCATGTAGGTCTAATGTTAATGTAATCTCTCAGCACTTTTTCTTGTCTTGGAATATCTTAATTTCTCCTCATTGTTGAAGAACATTTTTTTCTGGATGTAGAGCTCTTGTTTGACAGTATTTTTTTTTCTTTCATTCTTTAAATATATCATCCAAGTGCCTCTTAGCTTATAACTAATGAGAAAACCACTAATAATATTATGAGGGTTATTTGTACATGATGTATCACTTTCCTTTTTCTACTTTAAAGATTCTCTTTGTCTTTTGAATGTTTATTATGTGTCTTGATGTGGTATTTTTGTGTTTGTTCTGCTTGAAGTTTGTTAAGCTTCTAGAATTTGTGTATGTATATAATTCTTCAACTTTAGTAAATTTCAGCCATTTTTTTCCTCAGAAAATCTGTTTCTTTCTGAAACTCTTCTTCTCAAATTTACATAATGTGTATATTGTTCTGCTTGATGGTGTTTTCAAAATCCCTTAGTCATTGCTCACTTTTTTTTTCAGTATTTTCTCCTTTTGGTCTTTAGACTTGACGACTTCAAATGACTTGCATTCAAGTTCATTGATTGTATCCCCTGTCCAAGTTTGCTGTTGAACTTCTCTAATAAATTTTTAAATTCAGTTATTATATTTTTCTGCTCCAGAATTAATTTTTAATTTTTATTAGCATACAAATCTTTTACATGTTTATGGGGTACATGTGATGTTTTGATGCAGGTATACAATGTGCAATGATCAAGTCAGGGTAATTGGGGTATCCATTACCTCAAGCATATATTGTGTCTTGTGTTATGTGTTAAGAATAGTCCAATCCCACTCTTTTAGTTATTTTAGAATATATAATAAATTATTATTAACTCTAGTTGCCCTAATGTGCTACCAAAACCAGAATTTCTGTTTGGTTCTTTTTTATAAATTCTCTGTTAATATTTTAAATTTGTTCATATATATTTTTCCTAATTTCCTTAGTTCTTTGTCTACAATTCTTGAACTTATTTAGGATGGTTGTCTTAAAGTCTTTGCCATGTAGGTCCAACTGATATGCTTCTTCAGAAACATTTTCTGGATATTTTATTCTTTCAAATGAGCCAAAAATTTCCCCATTTTTTTGTATGCTTAGTGATCTTTTGTTAAATATGAGTATTTGAAATAAAGAAGCCACTCCTAGTGTTTGCTGATTGATGTGGAAAATCTTTACTAATTAGTGGGACTTTGAGCCTTGGAAACAGTCCAAAGTGAAGACTTAGACTTTTTCAGATCTTTGCTGTGCATGCAGCTTTCAAGCCTATGTTTGTGCTTCCCCAAACCCAATTTTTCTGAGCTGCTTTTAAATGATTTAATTTCACAAAGAGTCACTCCCTGCTCCTTCTCAGGAACTTGGATATTCTATGGCATCTCTCTCTTCTCATAATTTCTTGCCCAAGATGTTTATGGTTCTGCAGTCCCCTTGTAGTTTTCATGCATTGTAGTAGCTATCCACTACTTTCTGTAGTTTTCAGGCTTAAAACCAAATGATGACACCATTGCCTATTTGAGTTCCTAGTCAGGTGAAACAAAAATAATTTCCTAAGAAAGCCCGTAGATAGGTCAGAACAAGATCTATTCTGCTTTTTCAACCAAAAGGAGGACACTGTAAGTTGGTCTCCTTTCTCTTGACTGTGTTATACCATGCTGGGAGGAAGTTGAGTCTAAGAACAAGCTAAACTACACATTTTTTAAAAACTATTTTGAATTTGTTTTTCCCTTTCACTCTTTCTTCCTCCTTCCCTTTCTTCACATCTCTCTCCCTCCCTTCCTTCCCTTCTTTTTTTCTTTGTTTCTTTCTCTCTCTTTCTCTTATACTCTTTTCCTCTCTCTTTTCTTCCTCTTTCACCTCATTTCTTTTCCTTCCTTCCTACCTTCCTTCCTTCCTCTTTCTCTCTCTTTTCCTTTCTCTCTTCTCTCTCTCTCTCTCTATCACTCTGTTGTCTAGGCTAAAGTGCGGTGCAACATTATAGCTCACTGTAACTTCAAACTCCTGAGCTCAAGCAATTCTGTCACCTCAGCCTCCTGAGTAGCTAGCACTAGGTGCACATGACCATTCCAGCTAATTTTGTATTACTTTATTTTATTAGCTTTAGGGTCTTGCTATGTTGCCCAAGCTAGGTTCAAACTCCTTGCCTCAAGCAATCCTCATGTCTCATGCCCCGGCCTCCCAAAGAGGTGGAATTACAAGCATGATGCACTATGCCCAGCCAGCTTTTTCTTGATTCAGTATTTATTTGGTTGCTGCACTGTTTTCCACAGCTGTTATAAAGTTGTGTTAGTCAGTTTGTAGTTGCTTATGTTTTGTTTCCATGGGAAAATCAGAACCTTGAGTTTCCTGGTATTATCTTGCTTTAAAATTATTTTTATTTAATATTATTTATGCCTGCTTTTTACTTCACTGATATAACGAATAGAGAGGTTCCAACATTACTAGTTATGTAAGTTACAACAACATGTTATGCAGAAGAAACGAGACAATGGTGAGCCAAAGTAAGGTTATGTCAAAAAAATCAAAAAATACAATTCCAGCATGCTGAGTGAAAAAAAAAATCACTAGGGAGATTTTTCTGTGTATATCATTAGTACTTCTCACCAGATAAAAAATGTTATCTTTTCTAAGTTATGTATAATTTTATAAATTTAAGCACAATTTTAGATATTGTCACTATTCTTGATAGAGTTATTAATCAGATTACAAGTCTACAGGACACTTTGTTCCTCCTTGTCCCCTAAAACTGTTAAGGTCCATATTTTGCCCCTAGTGTCATCCACACTTGGATTGTCTTTCACTTGCATAAATGCTATCCATTCTTAAAGAGTCACATCAAACTCCATCGCTTTCTATGATTTATCTCTGAATGCTTCAACTTACATTTCTTGCTCATTCCTTTGGATTCTTCTTATAGGCAATGAACACTAGCTTTCTGAAGATAGCTAAGCATGGCCCTTTTTGTACTGATACTACATACTCTGTTTCTGGACCATTACCTCTCTCTCATGTTAGAAAATAACCTAATACATTAACAAACACTTTAATAAGACTACAAAGAAGATACACTAGAAACTGGTTTCAAAACTGGGACATATAGGCCAGGTATCTAAAAATGGATGAGTAAATAGCAAGATGTGGCTTTGGAATTATCCACAGTAGGGTTCCAATGAAAGGAAGAAGTGAGGGAAGGTCTGAAGTTAAATACTTGCTCGGTTACAGTTTTGCCAGGGGTCCCATTCTACCCATAAGCTCTAGTTTATCAGATTTCTATATTTGTACTGCTTTAATTTCATGTACCCAGTAGATGAAATCAGATCTTCTTGGTTGTATGAAGATGAACTCATAATTCTGTGTATGAAGTAATGTGGGGGTTCAGTAAGAAGATTCTTCTCTTCTTTCTGGAAA
The DNA here is from genome assembly GCA_963574635.1 of Cheracebus regulus. Lineage (NCBI taxonomy): Eukaryota > Metazoa > Chordata > Mammalia > Primates > Pitheciidae > Cheracebus > Cheracebus regulus. Next base: position 57,018 of record CAUYQU010026626.1, on the reverse strand, counting down.
AGGACAAATCAGCTCTTACTCTAAATGGAGTTTGAGATATGCTTTCTTACCTTATGGCATTTTTTTGCCATATAATCTACATTTTAACAGAAAAAAGTTTTAGAAATTACTTAAAAGATGGATGAACCCTATAATTCTAATTAAAAAGTGTCTTTGAATATAATTAGTTTGAAATAGTTCAGTGAAGATTACCCAAATTGTGATACTGGATTTTGAACAAATTTTAAACATAAATCTAGAACAATGTTGAAATCTACCTCTATACTTTAAAAACATTTAAAATCATGTATTATGGGGTTCAAAAAGAGGAAGAATACAGATATAACTCTGATCAATTAGGTATCTTTCCAGATCAACCATCTTAACACATACTTTGATCTATTTGTTGCAAAGTCATGCGTGCTTCTGAGTTGAGCAGAGTTATATTTCTGTTATTTTCTGTAGTTCATCTAAGATTTTATTTTACCATAGAATCACATCAAATGGATAATCAAGAGAATGGCCTCATCAGAATATTAAAAATAATATATTCTCCAAAAACATGTTATGGTATAGATTTTTGGACCGGACCAAACTCAAAAGGTCATTGAGACCCAGACCATCATTTGAGGATTTGGAGCCGGCAACAAGAGATGTTAACCATGCTGATAGCAGAGATTACGGGCTAATTGTAAAAGTGATATTTAAAATATATAAATTATCTTGTTAAGGTTGGATAAGTTGGTTATACAGCTTACCAAAAGGTCACCTAGCTACTAACAGTCAGTATTCAAACCTAAACAGTCTGAATCTCTGTGGATCTTTTTTTCTTCCTTCTACTCAGAGCCAGTCTTCTGGTGCTGTTCTAGTGGCATTAGGCTTGCCACACAAAATATTCAATGAGTACTTACCAGGGAAAATACAAAAGGGTGGAAGTCAATTGTTTTTAATAATTAGTTTACATTTTTCTTAACGGTTTTCATTTTCTCTTTTCTTTGAGATTCTAATTAATCTAGTTTTTCCCCTGTTATCTGCTTTCCTACAGTTGAGATTCATAGCTGTATCTGGTAATTATTTCCCTTATTCTGTAAATATCACCAGGCTTGAGACTGAATTCATTCTTTTCTGACTAACCAAGATACATTATTGGGCCACATTTGTAAAGCTGTCTCCCTTTCTTGTCACTAACTGTCATGCTTCTCACTTACCTTACACAGTGGCTTTTCCTCCCAAGATGAAGAGGTTGTTTCAGGTATGGCTTTTTTTATGGCCATGTCCAGCTCACCACCAGCTCTTTTAACATATGTCTTCTTAGATTCTATTACCTGATTTGAGGTTGCTTCAGTACTTGCAATATTTGCACTGGCTGTGGTCTGACAACATTTACTTAGTGACAAAAGTTTTTTCAGGCTCCTAGTGCTTAGTGTTGTTGGCTTAGGAGAAACTTTGTTTTCTTCTGGCTTCTTGACTTCTTTCACTTGATCTTTAAATACTTCGATGCCTTCTTCTTCTGCCACAGTCTCTCTTAAAACAACTTCATCTTCATCAGAATCTAGTTCTTCTTTTATGTAATTTTCCAACACTTGATCAATATCATGAGCCACTAATCGAACAATAAGATCATTTTTGCTTTGCACATCTTTTAAGAGCTCCACCCTTGTAATATCAGGCTTTCTTATATTCTGAAATGAATTTCTGCCAACAACCTGAAAATAAAGGTATAGCAAATATTAAAAACAAATGTCTAAATCACTTTTCCTGTAGTTTGATTGTAATGTAGCTATTTTCTTGTTATTTCTAGTTTTGATTTAAGTAATATCTTCAATTATCACTTATATATTAGCAATATTTTTAAAAGAAACAAAGTCAAATAAATAGTATTTGTTGGCATGCATCATTTTTTTACATTTATATACATCAATCTAATCTAACTTACTCCAAAAGTCAGAGCAAGAGCTAACATAATTAAATTACTTCTTCTTTGTCATTTATTTTGAACGTTTTGTGACAGAAGGAGACAGGATAACCTATTTTCCAAAAATCCTAGATAAGGAATTATAGAAAAATCTAAATATAAATACTTTCTTTTCTTTCTTTCTTTCTTTCTTTTTTTTAGATAGAGTCTCTCCCTGTTACCCAGGCTGAAGTGCAGTGATGCGATCTTGGCTCACTGCAACCTCCGCCTCCCAGGTTCAAGTGATTCTATCTTAGCTTCCTGAGTAGCTAGGACTGCAGGAGTACCACTAAGTCTGGCGAATTTTTGTATTTTTTTGTAGAGACAGGGTTTCATCATATTGGCCAGGCTGGTCTTTCTTTCTCTTCTCTGCTGTGGCCTTTGTTGAAGATAGATAATATTGGTAGCCAGACTGAGGTAAATAACATGCCTTAACTGAGTTGCCCATGTCTGCTTCTTTATTGTTTTATTTTTAGGATGGCTTTTCCTTTTTGAACAGGACAGTGGTATTTGTTTTAGTTTAAATATTCTTTTCTTACACTCTGTGGTTATAAATGACTCAAGTAAAGAAAGCTTGTAACTAAGAGTAAGATTTGTGGCAGATAATTCTATAGATAATTAACTGAGTTTAGTTAATGTTATTTTATAGTCTGTTCACATAATTTTTTTCCCAGGCAATAATTTATATTTGAACAAAGACTACCAAGTATATGCTAATATAATCATGAAAATCCAAATTAAAAATAAAATTTCAGAGCTGAAAGAGACCATCATTTCTTCCAAAAAAGCAAGAGTAAAGAAGATTAAAGTTTTAGACCATGATAAACTAAGAATTTTAGTGTGTGTTAGATCACTCTTGCACTGCTATAATTACCTGAGACTGGGTAATTTATTAGAAAAGACATTCAATTGTCTCTCAGTTCTGCAGGTTTTATAGAAAACATAGTGGCATCTTCTTCTAAGGGAGCCTCAGGAAGCTTCCAATCATGGCAGAAGGCAAAGGGGGCGTAAGCATGTCACATGGAGATAGCAGGAGCAAGAGAGAGCTGGCAGCAGGTGCCACACAATTTTAAATGACCAAGTAGCATTTGAGCTCATTCATTATCATGAAGACAGCACTAAACCATGAGAGATCCATCCCCCTGACCCAAACATCTCCCACCAGGCCCCGTCTTCCAGCATGGCGGATTACAATTCACCATGAGATTTGACAGGGGAACAAATATCCAAACTATATCATTCTGCCCGTGGCTCCTCACAAATCTCTTATCCTTCTCACACCACAAAATACAATCAAAAACAAGATAGTTACCTCCAAGAGACAATGGGAGTACAGGCATTGGGCAAACATGTTTGAAAAGGGACAAATTGGCCTGATGGCAGGGGCTACAGGCCTCATGCAAGTCCAAAATCCAGAAGTGCCATCATTCAATCTTAAAGCTCCAAAATAATTTCCTTAGATTCTATGTCCCACATATAGGGCACAATGATGGGAGGGGTGGGCTCTCAAGGCCTTGGGCAGCCCCACCCCTGTGTTTTTGCAGGATGCAGCCCTGGTGGATGCTCTTAGAGGCTGCTGAGTGCCTGAGGCTTTTCCACGCTGAGGTTGCAGGATGCTGGTGGATCTACCATTCTGGGGTCTGCAGAATGCAAAATCTCTTCCAACAACTCCACTAAGAAGTGCCCCAGTAGGGACTCTGTGTGGGACCTTCAACCTTACATGTCCCCCCTGCACGCCCTGGTAAAAGTTCTCTGTAAGGGCTCCACTCCTGCAGCAGGCTTCTGCCTGGGCATGCAGGTTTTTCTATACTTCCTCTGAAATCTAGACAGAGGCTGAGAAGCCTCATTTATTCTTGGATTCTGTGTGCCTATGCACTTAACACCACATGGAAACCACCAAGACTATAGCTTGCAGCCCATCCTGTAACTGGGCCCCTTTGAGCCATAGTTGGAAAAGGGAAAAGGGAAAAGGAGCCATGGGGATGTGAGTAGTGGAGTTCTGAGGCTACAGAGCCCATGAAACCATTCTTTCTTCCTAAGCCTCTGGAACTGAAATAAAACAGATTGCAGTGAGGGTCTCTGAAATGCCTCTGAAGCCTTTTCTCCATTGTGTTGAATATTAGCACTTAGCTCTCTTTCAGTTTTGCAAGTTTCTCTAACAAGTGATAGTTCCACAGCCAGAAATGAATTTCTCTCAACAAACAAACAAAAAACAAACACTTTGTTTCTCTGCCATATGGCTGAATTTTTTTCTTTTTCTTTGAGATGGAGTCTAACTTTGTTGCCCAGGCTGGAATTCAGTGGCATGATCTTGGCTCACTGCAACCTCTGCCTCTTGGGTTTAAGTGATTCCCATGCCTCAGCCTCCGAAGTAGCTGGTACTACAGGCATGCGCCACCACAGCCAGCTAATTTTTGTGTTTTTAGTGGAGATGGGGTTTCACCATATTGGCCAGATTGGTCTCAAACTTCTGCCCTCAAGTGCCCCACCCACTTTGGCCTCCTAAAGTGCTGGGATTACAGGTGTTAGCCACCATGCCCAGCCAATTTTCCAAACTTTATGCTCTGCTTCCCTTTTAAATATAAATTCTAAATTTAAGTCATTTCTTTCCTCCTGCATCTGAGAACAGGCTATTACAAGCAGCCAGGTCATATCTTTAATGCTTCATTTATGAGAAATTTTTTTCTTCCAGCTATCCTAAGTCATCATTCACATGTTCAAACTCCACAGAACTCTAGGGCATGGACACAATGCAGCCAAGTTTTTTGCTAAGGCATAACAAAAGCGACCTTTGCTCTAGTTCCCAATAAATGCCTCATTTCCATCTGAGACCTTATCAGCCTCGACTTCACTGTCCATATCACCACTGTCCATCAGCCTTTTGGTCACAACCATTTATCCAATCTCTAAGAAGTTCCAAACTCTCCTTAATCTTTCTATTTTCTTCTGAGCCTCCAAACTCTTTCAGCCTCTGTCTGTAAACCAATTCCAAAGGTGCTGGTTAACAGAAAAATATTTTCAGTTACTTTTACAGTAATGCCCCACTCCTTGGTACCAATTTTCTGTGTTATGCCATTCTTCCATGCTATAAAGAAATTCCTGAGAGCAGGTTTTATATATATATATCTTTATATATATATATATATATAAATCCATATATGTATTAAATTACTTTATATATATTAATATATATTGACCTTATATATTTATATATATAAAAATATATATATTAGATTGTATTTTATATATATGCATCTGTTTCTGGTGAGGTCTGAGGAAACTTCCAATCATGATTGAAAACAAAATAAGAGCAGGCACATCACATGGTGAAGGCAGGAGAAAAAGGTGTGTGTGTTGGGAGGGTAGGTGCCACACACTTTTAAATGACCAGTCTTGCAAGAGCTTACTATTGCAAAGACAGCGCTAAGCCATAAAGGGTCGATCCCCATGACCCAGACACCTTACATCAGTATCCATCTCCAGCACTGGGGATTACAATTCAACATGAGATTTGAGCAGGGATAAATATCAAACTATACCAGACTGTGAAAACTTAAAGCATTAATTAACATATTTACTAGCCTTGAGATTCAGTTTAGTGGGTTGCAGAAGAGTGCAGAAAAAAATTTACTCTAAGCTTATGCTCCAGGAGGCATGGTTCTACAAAACTTTGCTAATTGTCCAGGCTACGAACTACATGCCTAAGCATACTCAGCCCTCTCATGAATGCACACCATCAGTTAAAGGGATTTTAATACAAATCAAAATCCCTGATGGTTCAGTGCAACCTACTTGTTGGTGAGACAAATCTTTGGTCTTCAGTAGTAGTTTCATTATAATAAGGACATTATTTTTGGCATTTTAAATTCTCAGTTAAAATATTTGGGGCCTGAATATACAGCTACAGGGCAGAGTTAGGACTCGAGCAATAGGAAAGAGGCTCATAAAAATAGGAGCACTAATGCGGCTGGTTTTAGATAAAACAAGTGTGTAAGCATGAAGAAAATGGATACATCTTGAGAGACCAGGGCAAATGGGAAAGGGTAATATATTGAAGTAAAATAGAACAAATGTAATCTAAGAGTTTGCAGTCTAATGTTTGCTGATAAATTTTACTAAAAGAAAATGAGTACTACTTTGGAGACTTAAATTTGAAAATTAAAACTATTTTAGATTGTTCTATATATCCTGATATTTTTTTAACTGGCCTGTTTGAACACCTTCAGATGTCCATAACGAACTAAGGAATTACACAAGATTGCTACTTCTAAATATTCAAATGACAATTATAACTCCTGTCACTCTGGTTTTACTCTGAAGGGTATATGCTTATAATCACATTCTTTAAAAAAAAAAAGTTCAAAAGGATTGTCTTAGGAAAACTAGCCTGAGACTTTAAGAGTGAGTCACAGAAATAACACGGCAAATCCTAGTAAATAATATGAATGTATGGATGAACTGATGCAACCATTTCTTCTATTGGACTGAGCAATAGCAACACCAATGAATGCATTTCCATATACTTATTTGAGGAAGGAAATCACAGAAGAACCATGTCTCACTATTCACTCATTTTCCTGCCATTGCTTTTGCACTTACCTCTAAGGGTTTTACATCCAGCCTTCCAGTCTTATCCAATGAGGTACGTCTTTCTCTCTTTCTATTTTCTAAATTAGGTGATTCTGAGGAGTAATTTCTCCCACTTATTGATGCTCTTCTCAGTTCTGCTATGCTACATGCAGTTCTTTTCAAACACTCCTGCTTAAGTTTCTCAAGAGGTTGAGTTTTTATGGAAATAACTGCTAAGTGTTCTGAAATAATTTTTGGATCTATTTTGAGTGGTTTTTTCCCAACATGTGGAACTATTTTAATAGGATATTCCTCTTCAGATGAAACTTGATCTAGCTGTTCTTCCTCCCATTCAGGAATCATATTACTAGCATGTTCTTGTGCCTTTTGAACAATTCTGTTAATGTCTAGCTCTCCAGAGAGATCAGCATTTGAAATTGTTGAGCTAATTGTATCTAATGGAAAACTTGAAACTCCATCAATAATTAAACGAGCCACTTTTCTAGGAAAGACTGTGTTTGTATCTTTTATATCATAATCAAGTTCTTTGTTGGTTCCTGATTGTTGTAGCATGTTATTATAAACAGAATTAACAACCTGATAAACCCTTTCTATATTTTCTGGATTTAAACAGTATTTTTCAGGATCAGAAGCTACTAGACTAATGCTACTTCTGGAAATTTCAGCTGTTACAGATTTTGTCAGTTGAGATGCAATTTTATTTAACTCAGGCTTTGATAAGTTTTCAGCTTTGCTTGAGGAACTTGGCAACCTTACTAGTTTAGCCAAGAACAAGGCCAACACGTCTTCTAAAAGTTTGGCATCTAATGTCAAACCTTTTCTGGATGAAGACTTTTCCTGAGACTTAAGTTCATCAATAATTTTGGTCACTTTTTCCATAATTTTGACAGCTTCCAGAACTAATTCTGAATTTGATACTTCTTCCTCTACTTGAGTTTGAAATTCAGAACTGGAAATTACATTCACCAATAAAAAGCCTATTATATCTGAGAGGACATTACCTTTACCCATTAAATCTTTAAATATAGAAGTAAAAGAGCCAAAGTGCTTTAAAACACTGGTAAAAACAGAATCAACTATGTTTTCAATAGTTGCATTATCAGCTGCAGGTACAGTAGGTGATTCCTTGGTGGGTGCTACAAGTTTAATCTTACTTTTGAAGATAAATTCTTGGACTGAATTTAATACTTTTGAAATTATTTTTAGCATTTCAGTTTCTAGAGATTTGGTTCGTTCTTTATGTACTTTTGGAAATACAGATAAAAGCTTTGATAAAAATTTCACAGCAATTTCTTCTATTATGTTATAAGACAGTTTATGAGCATGTGATGGTTTAGGTGAGGGCACATCAGTAGTTCGGAAAACATCTTTAAGGATATTTTCAACAATGTTTTCAACTTCCACACACTGATATGGAGTTAGCTCTCCACAAAAATAGCTCTGCAACTGATTGCCAGCCACTTCTCGTAGAACCAAGTCAGCTATGGTTTCTGAAAGGATTTTGCATCCACTGGTCACACAATTTTGCATGATCTCTTGTGATCCAAACTGTGGCAAGAGATTATTATAAACGGACTGAACCACTGACTGAGTAATTTCATGATCATCAGGTTGTAAGGATTCTACATACTGTATAATCATATGTTTATTTTGGGAGATCTCTGCTGCAACTGCACTTACTAACTTAATTTGAAAGAAATCCAGTTTGGTGAACAAATTGTCTTCAAGTTTTCTTGTTTCTGTGATGGATATTTTTGAGAAAATTTTAGATAAAAGAGCAGAAATCACATTCTCTAAAAATTTATGAGATAATATTATTGTATGTGGTGATGAAGTTTGACATTCTTTGCTGGCTGTTTGGGCCAACTTTTGGACCTTTTTAACAACATCCTTAGATTCCAGAGGCAAACATGCTGAAACTGAAATCTCATCACAAAATATCAAGTTAAGCTGATGTTGAAAAATTTCATTTATTACTGCACTAGTTAGTCTTCTTGCTAAATTTTCTCCATTACTGTTTATATTCTTACAAATACAGTCTTGAGATCCATATTCATTTAAAATATTACAAACAGAAGAGTGAACAACTTTATTGACCAATGTTTTATCAATTGATGGTATCTTATCTGAAGAAGGTTTTTTAGTCATTTTATCAACAGGTGGCATTTTATCCACAGATTTTATCTTAATGCTGGATGGTGCTTCATCTGTAGTTGGCTCTTTTCCCACAGGTGGGAAAAACTGATTCCCCTTGTCTGATCTGAAAACCCTAATTTGAGCATCTGAAAACTCCTTTAACAGTGAATCGATGAGTTTCATAGCAGTGTCATAGAGTTTAGCTTGATTTTTCTTATCATGGGCATTTTGACCTCTATCTTGTATTTCTGTTTCTGGTATAGAAGAAAAGATCAATTTTTTAACCATCTCAGTAATAACATCTTCTAAAAATTTAGCGGGAAAAATTCCAGGTTTATTTTTTGGTTGGTACTGAGGGCTGTGTGGTTTACTGGGTTCACTTTTAATCTCCTCTCTTACTTCCTCTTTTTCTCTCTCGTTCTCTTCTTTTTCGTTGGCAGGGACATTTTTGTTAGTTGAGAAGGGTAAGTTTTTTGCTGTAATAGACTGTGCCGAATCCCTGCCTACCTCCTGAATTACATTTAATGCATTATCACCTGGAGAGCTTTTGTCATAACTGAGTTTTGAATAATATGCTGGTTCTGGAGAAGAAGATTGTTGTAAAACATCCTCATAAATATTTTCAATGACATTTTGAACATGTTCATAATCTGAGTGGTGTTCCTCATCCCTATCTGTTTGGGTTGGAGAGTCTCTTCTCCCCTCATTGCTTTGAGTTCCTATTTCCAAAGTCTCCATTGTAGTCCCTAGATTTCTCCTGGACTTTGAAGAAGGTAACTGAAAGACTTTGCTATCTTTTTTAATTGATCTTTCTTTTGCATTGTCAATCTTCTTTTTATAGCCTATTTCAGAATCTGATCCAAGTACTTCCTTCTCATATTCTATATTATCAATTATTAATGGAAAATGTGTGTGTACCTCATCATCCTGCCCTTCTTTATATTTTGGAATTAAATTTCTTTTCTTCTCAATTTCATTATTTTTCAATGTTGCACTCAAATTTGGCTCTTGAGTGTCTTTACTTTTCACACTAGTAGTTGAGGAAGTGATTTTTGATATATTCTCACTACGTTTTTGAGTACAAATTCTCACTTTATTTTCATCCAGTTTCTTCTTATTTGTCTCATCGGTGGCTGACTCTGATATCAGGTTAATTATGCTGCTTTTCATAATTGCATTTGTAGAGCTAAGCACTGGATTTTGGATGTCACCTTTTGTCATTGATGTGTCTTTGATTTTAAAACTTTTCTTTTTACTATTTATTTCCAAAGTGCTCACTGTGCTTTTACAGTCTGAGGTGGAAGAAGTATTTTTATATGCTTGATCTGGTAAGGGGAGTTGGTTCTCTGTTAAGCATTTGCTTATTTGTGTAGAGGTGTTTTGTGGTAGATGTTGAACCCTTTGAGTGATATTATCTGGATTTAGAAATGAAAAGAAGGTGGAAGCCCAGTCTCCTGAAAAAAGGGGTTGAATCTCGAATGCAGACATTGCCTTCTGGGCTAGAGCAGCAATCATCCCTATAGCAATGTTACTTTCATTACTTTTCTGAGTATCATTAGATGTGCATTTTTCTATGAACTGATCATATACAAAATTGGATATTCTATCAACTGTCTCTTTATCAATTGGTGGAAAAGAAAATATTTTTTCAGCATTTGGTAAAACTTTTATTTCACTTTTCTTAAATTCTCTTATCAGAGAATTTGCAAATTTCAGAGCCAACTCCATAATATCCGGCTCTGCCATTTCTTTTTTCCTAGAATCTTCAGGAATAATGGGGAGACAAAATTTGTGAACCAGGTTAACGATTATGTCTTCCAAAAATGTAGCTGAATATAGAGAGGGCTGTGTCTTTTCTTTACCAGATTTAGCAGGTTCAGAGACATGGTCATAATTGGGTAAGTCACTGAAAGATGATTCTTCACCATGTAAAAATGGCTGTAAATGATGATACATGATTTCCTTCATAATAAAACCAGCTATTTTACTGAGGAATGAGTGTCCTTTTTTGTCTGTATCTTTTTGTACTTCAGCTTGGAATTCAGAAGTTTTCCAAATATTATTACATATGGAGTCAACCAAATTTTTAGTAGGTTCTAACTGCGTATTTTCTGCATTATCCTCTGCCATGGAAAGTCGAACCTCATGTTCGGAAATTTCTTTTATAATTTCATCAGTCAATTTTGAAGCTGTATCCACAAATTCATCATCTGGTGAAATCTCTTCCTCTTTTAGTTCATTTTCAGTGTGAGTTGAAGGGAAGTTATGCACTAGAAGCCTGTAAATCATGTCTTCTAAAAGAGTACGAGGCAACACAGTCATATATGATGGCAAGGCATGGCTATCCTTTGTGATTATATTAAGCACATTTCTGATGATATTATCAGCTTGGGGGTAAGAATAAGAAGACGATGGTAATTCTCCTGAAACTAATGACTGCACGTGATAGTCATAAATTTCTTCCAATAGCAAATCATATATTTTCCTACCAAAGCAGATTGTGTCACTTTGTATAACCCTATATATTTGAATCAGAGATTTATATTGATTTAATATTTTTCCATATACTGAGACGACTATTTTTTGTACCATTTCTTTATATATTTCTGAGAAACATAAATTTTCATCCAAGTTATCTGCAACTGAGATCTCTGATTTGGTGAACTCCAGAACAATTGAATTTACCAATGTTGTAACAATGCTGGTAAGTTCAGGTTTCACTTTATCTGGATTTTCAGTAACCAACATAGTATGTGAAAATGCATAAAGAATTTTGCCTAAGAGTTCAGAAATTACTTCCTCCAAAAAGACAGATGAGTTCACAATAAAAGATAATTCTCTTTGTTTAGGATCTATTGCTTTCGATTTATAAGTTTGATCAACTGCAGCCAAAAGGAGAGTTTTATCTTCAGATAAAAATGATTGAATATGATGATTAAAGACTTCTTTTATTATAAAACTTGCTATTTTTGAAACAGGTATGTCGCTTATGCTCTGTTTTTCTTTTGTAATGGACTGGTATATATTTGAATGAGAAAGATCAGCATAAATGGAATCAACCATAGACTGGATATCTTTTGCTGAAATAATACTCTGTCTTTTATTCCCATATTTAATAATACATATTTCATGTTTTGAAATTATTGACATAATTTCACTTACCAGCTTTATCACTGTATTACTTAAATCTGATTTAGTAGTGTCTGACTGTTCTGCACTGGTGTCCAATGGACTCATCTGAGATATAAGCCGAGTGACGATTTTTTCCAAATGACTATGTGATAACATAGTGGTATACATTGTTGAAGCTTGTCTTTGGAATCTTAATTTACTTATATCATCTTGAACTCTCTTTATTAAAACATTTGTGCTAAGTTTGGAATGTGATTTAAAAGGCAGACTTGCTATAAGATCTGGATGAATTTGGAAATCAAAAATTTCAGCCAGGATGATATTAGTTATTCTTATAGCCAATGTCTTTGTGTCATTTAGAAAATCTTTATTGGGCAATACTTCCATTTCATATTCTTGCAAAACTTTGCTGTACACTGTGTTAACAATTGTTTTGACTGCATCCCCTTCCACTGGAGGTGAACACAATCTTTCCTCAGTATTATCTATAATGCTAACTTGGGCTTTTGCAAATTCCCCTGTTATCAAATGTATGAGTTCTTCAGCTTTCTCAAACAGTTCATCTTCTGAATCTCCTATGGATTTTGTTTGTACAATGCCTACTACCCGGTGGAATATTTTTCTTAAAACTCCAGAGATTACATCTTCCAAGAATGTTGAAGAGTAAACACTGGTATAAAATAACTGCCTCCTCTCATCATCAAAATATGTGTTTGATGAAGGTAATGATTTTCCATTCACAAATGGCTGAAGATGTTTTTGACATATATGTTTAATGATGAAGCCTGCTATTATTTCAATAAGAACATCATTACTGCTTGTGATATTTTGCATAGCTGATTCTTGAGACCCAGAAGTTTGCACAATGTTTTCAAATACTGAATCAACAAGGTGCTGAATATCATCTTCTGAATAAATAAATTTGGTTTCTTCTTCCTCTTTTGAAAATTGAATTTTATGTTGAGAAATTTTCATCCTAATATCACTAATTAGGTTTGAAGCAATTTCATTGAAATTCGATCTTGATAAATCTTTTTGGCTTTCTCTGTTTAGAGCCAGGCTAGATGCAGAAGAAAATAATTTAGATAATAGTACTCTGATCATATCTTCTAAAAATGTGTATGGCAGCAAGGTGCTATATAGAGGTAAACTCTGGCTTTGCTCAGTAGATTTACTGATGTTACTAAGGATGTCCTGAACAATATTCTCAGCCACTGAATTAGAATCAGTAGAAGCTGACAAATCCCCAGAAAACAGTGGATGAAGAAGGTAATCTGAAATAGCTGCTACAATTAGATTGGTAATATTTTCCACAAAAATGCCACTATCTTCAGACTCTTTATTAATAGCAAGATCTAGCCCATGCTGCTTTAAAGCATTTCTATAAACTGAGGTGACAAGTTCATCCACAATATCTGTATCGAAAGAGGAGAAAGACTGTTCTTTGTCATCATAGAGAGTGTGAATTTTAGTTTTATCAAAATGGCTATTTACAGAGTTTACTATTCTTTGAGTCATGTTTTTCAACTCAATTTTGGTGTTATGCTTTGGGGTGAAAATCTTTGACAAAAGTCTGGCAACAATTTCCCTTACAAATGAATCAGGGGGAATACCTAAAGGTGATTGCTTCTGAGGTCTGTGTAACCCTGTCACTTTACTCAGAACCTGTTTATCCATAGTAGACACTGGATCCAGTGGATTCTCTGAGTGACATAAAACCTCTCCACTCAAAAATGGTTGAAGATGATTTTCGATAATCTCTTGGATGATAAAACTGGCTATCTGGTCAACCATAATTGGGCTTTGGCTTACTATACTTTTTTGTATAGAAACAACAGAGTCAGACATTTGCAAAATATTTCCATAAATAGAATCCACCATCTTCTGTAGGTTTTTTCCAGTATATAGATATTTATTATCATATATAGTCAACCAGATTTTATGTTTTGAAATGGCTGACATAACCTTATTTACTATACAGGTGGACATTTCATTAATATCTGTACTCATTAAATATTTTTTTCCTAAGGAGGAACAAGTAATGGGTGGAGGAATGAGCTGAGATAAAAGCTTTCTGATTACATCTTCTAAAAATGAATGTGATAACATGGTACTATAGTCTGATGAAGACATGGGTACAGAAGTAAATTCTCTCAGGTTATTTTGAAGTTTTTGCAATATAATTTCAGATTTGAGAAGGTAACATGAATGGGGTATAAGATAGTCCCTGAGGAAAGATGGCAGTTTGTAGTCTAAAACCTCTAACAATATGCCATTTGTTATTTGTTCTGCTATTGAGGCATTGTCATATACCAGATCATTACCACAGGCTACTTTAAATTCATACTGCTGTAAAACATCATAATAAACTGAGGAGACAATTTTGCTAACCGTTTCTGTATGAACTGGTGGAAAACACAGTCTTTCTTCAGCATTCCGTAGAACAGTGACTTGAGCATTATTAAATTCATTCACTACGTTGTTGACAAGTAACGTATTCATCTCATTGAGCCAGGACACAGTGATATTTTTATTTTTGCCCCACAACGAGGTAGAGAGATTAAAAAACAATTCTGAAATTATTCCTTCCAAAAATGTGGCTGAATAAACACCAGCATATATACCTTCCTGATGTAGCTTATTAGGAATGGTTACCTTATTCATTTCTTTTGTTCTCTGTCTTTCAAGTGATGACACAGAAGAGGATTTCACTGCACAATGCTTGCCAAATGTTGCTTGCATTTTGGAGCTAACCACATTGGGATTATTCAGGGATACCATTAAAGAATTACTGTCATAACTCCTGAGTCCTAAAGAGCATTTACTTTGTCTTAATTCTGTTAATTCTGGCTTTCTTGGTTTTGTGAGACTTGACTGTATTTTTCTTATTCTGTAGTTCAAATGCTCATTTGCAAAAGGTAGACTTTCAGGAGCTCGTTGTATACTGTGAGATAATTTGTTCATCAGTGATTTAACCAAGCTGTGAGAAATGATAGTAAGCATAGAGTCTGATGACAATAAGTCTTGATCAATTTCTGCCACATTTTCCAAAAGGTCTGACATGTAATCTCCTTGAAGGCATTCACAGTTCATTCCTCTCTTACAATAATCAGATTTTCCATCTTCTACACTTTGAAGCATGTTAAAAAATTGACATTCTTCTGCTGATGTTTCCTCTGAAACAGATCCGTTATCAAGAAAGACATTGCTTGTGCATTCTTCCAAAAGTATTCTGATAAGTTTCTCACATACAACACTGAGAAGAAAAACTGATTTTGAGGAGAGCTGTAAGTTATTTCTAAATATGCTATTAGGTTGTTCATTATTTGAGGAGGAGACAAATGTTTTTTGTATTTTACCAGAATCCATACCCCTATCTGGGCATTCATCTGGTGAAAATAAATCTGAAACAATATTAAAAACTTTGTTGACGACTTCTTTGGATTCATTTGTTTTTAGGTTACCAACCAGGCTATTTAATTTATATGCAAGGTAATTTAATTTATTTTTTTGAAAAAGTTGATCAATTTGTTTCATCGATAACTGCCAGTCTCTGGGGCCTGCCTGTCTGTTGATTTTGTTGCAAATGGATACACTATTATTTCTATGCATAGAAAATGATTTGTTTCTTCCATTGTTTTCAAGGTGACAATCTATTTCTATTTCTTTGGACAGTACATGAATCACTCCTAATAAGAGATCCTGAAAGAGGTCATCAAAGCCACCAGAAGCTATTCCTGGACAGTAAATGTATTTTGTTGGTATGGAAACCATTTTCTGTGCAATGTCAGCTTGTATAATTTTATTATTAAAAAGGATTTTAATAATGATTTCAGAAATACATAAAGCAAGTTTTCCAATGGAAATTGACTTGCTCGCAAACACTTGAGAATGAATTGAAATAATCTTGATAAATGCTGCTTCTTGAATTTCCCATACTTTCTCTTTTTCTCTACCCTTCTTGGTTCCATTAGAAATGCTTGAAGTTAAATGATAAAGTACTGATTCAGTGAGACGTTCACAACATTGATAAATTGAGGAACCATTATATATATTTCCTAGGCGCTGTTTTGATTCATACTTTTTCCTTGACCATGTAGAAACCGTAGACATCTTCTCTTCAGTAAAAACTTAAAAAAGAAAACGTTGTAATTTTAGCATGCATTAAAGAAAATATAGAAAATTCAATATATTGGTAATTATTTACATATATATTTCACCCTTTGAGCAACCCACTAAAGAAAAATCTAGACAAAAAGAAATTGGATTTTCCTCAAATATTTATCACCTTATAGAATCTTAATTTTAGCCAGTAAGTTGAGCAAATAGCACCCCAAAATTCAAACCACTAAGTCAAATGTTGATGTCTGCCTTGACTGGATGGGTATGAACTCTTAAGAGGCTGAAAAGCTTGGGGCAGAGAAATAATTACCAGATTTAGTGATGCATCCTACCATGCCTCCAGTGATATCTAGAGGCTCCATATATTATTTTGAAATATTTTTAGACAAAACATTTAATGTTTTGCTATGTTTTACTTTTAGGATATTAAGGAGTTGTGTTGCAATATCAAATTGACTAAGATAAAAGTGTGGCAACTCCAGGAAAGCTAGTAATAGATTGCAATAGCAGTAGCACTTTAGCCTCTAGATTATAGTTTATCACAAAGAAGGAAGGTCAGCCAGCCAAGCAAAGAACTCTGTATTTGTTCTATCTAAAACTGTATTTGTTACAAATCATTACCGACTTGCAATGGCCAACTTCTGGATGTGGCAGCTATGGGCAACACAGTTGTTGTTGTTGTTTTTTCCCTCAGAACCTAATTATATGTTATATATCTTCATATGATATCAGGCAAGACTGTATGCAGATAGAAGCCTTTAAGCTGAGCTTTGACTGCAACACAGGATTTGGCCATGTCAAGGTAAAGGGAGTAGGGAAATGATATTCCAAGTGAAAGTAAAACACCAGTGAACTCACTGGAAGACCTTGGAGATGTCTGAGAATAAGGAACAGAACTGATAGAGTCAAGCATCAATGTGATGAAATCATGGCTCTTCTCTTGCTTGTTTTGCTTTTCTTTATTTTTCTAAAATCGATTAGGTCCTGCCTGGAGTAAGTCTATTTAAGAGTTTATAGTTGTAGCTTCATTACCATCCACCTTGGGAGAATACTGGTTTTAAGGATGGGAAATAACCTCCTTGTGCAGGTGGGTAGGATTGCTAATATCTCCAATGAGAATGATGTGCGAGTGATGTATCTGGACTGTTGCAATAGCAACCAATTATTGGTAACTGAAACTACTGACCCAGTTCTGGGATGTTATAGTATTATTAAACTGAATTTTATTAAATGTGAATAATCAACAGTTTTTGATATACGAAGTGAGTATTACATATTGTTTAACCTAATGTATACACATGAGCATTCTTAGAAAGATAATGCAAATATAATCCCTCTAATGATGTGGTTGGAGTATTATACCTGAAAGGAATTTAAGTTGGGATACTGGAATGCAAACAAAACAAGATATTTAATTCTACTATTCTTTTAAACTATAAATGGCAATAGCAAAGCCTTCAATAATACACCTTGAAAAGAAGTTAAATGACTTTCGATCAGTTAACTGTACATGCCATATGATTATAAAGAGGTTATGTGCAAGAATTTTTAAAAACCCTTCCAAAGTTTTACCTCATGCTCAGCCAAAATCTCCTGCTTTAAAATTGTCTCATTTTCTCTCATTTGCAGATAGAAAAATTTGAGCAACACATCCTTCAAATTCAAACCCTGCAAACATTTAATTTTTTATTTATTTTCATTGTGATAAGATTAAAAAGCAATTGAGGCCAAGCATGGTAGCTCACACCTGTAATCCCAACACTTTGAGGGGCTGGGAAAGAAGGATCACTTGAGGCCAGGAGTTTGAGACCAGCCTCTGCAGTGTAGCAATACCCTGTCTCTATAAAAATATTTTAAAAACTTAGAGTTCAGTGGCATGCTCTGTGGTCCCAGCTATTTTGGGGAAGGCTGAGATGAGAGGATATCTTCAGTCCAGGAGTTTAAGGCCACAGCGAGCAATGATCACGCCACTGTACTCTAGCCTCAGTGACAGAGACACTATTTCTAAATAAAATAAAATAAAATAACACTTAAATTAAAATGCAACTCAGTAGTCATCTATCTCCAAGACTATTTTCATAAGAATGGTGAATACAGCTTTTTAGACAGGAGATCTTTTAAACATATCTTTTATTGGTTTTCTTTCTAAATCATGACAACTTTTAGTGTAAGTTATTTCTTGCTTACCTCTAGTTTCAAAGTTCTTCAAATATGTGACCACAGATGTGGTGACATGTCTTGCTATCAGATGAACTTCACTGGGACCCAGTTCATGATCTGCAAAAGTAAAGGCTTCAACTTCTTTCAGAGTCTCTATGTTTGGGTAATTCTTTGTTTTCAATTTTTGTAGGAAAGAAGAATCTTCCCTGCTGGCTTCAAAGTTTTTGTTTTCTTCTTCAGATATACAGCTGATTATTTTATCCTGCATTCTAAGAACACTTTTTTCCTTACTCTTTTGTCCTCCAGATACTTCAGATAAAGAGCTTTGTTTTGATATGAAAAATGGGTTGATTATTTCCATGTTCTCATTAGTGGGTGGTTGACTTGGAAAGCCACAGCTGGATAGCACAGTATTGACAATATTTTCTGCAGCTAAACATATTTTGAGTGGAGAAACGGTTGTCTGAATTTGATTTCGTTCAACAACTGGTTTTGGGTTATCATAATGAAATGCTCTTAGATTTTCACTTTTTCCCATTTCAGTGAATGACAAGACTTGCTTTAACGATGCTTCTGTGGAGCTGCTTGCTTTCCTAAACAGCTTTTGTGAGATACTGCCTTCAGGGAGGCAGTTATTTTCTTTCATGATCTCATCAAAATGACCAAAGTTAGATTTCCTTGGGCTGTGGTCTTGTACTTTGTTTCTAGAACATGATGGCATAGTTTCTGAATTAGGCCTTATCGTTGGCTCTGAGTTTTTAAATGTGTCTTCTACAGAGGGGCTGACAGAGGTGGGTAAATTTGATAAAATCCTGTACTTTTCTTTCATATCTTCATCTGAACAAAACATAAAGTCAGTTATACTCACTTGTGAAGGATTAATCCCTAAACTACCTTCCTTTAACTTTGAGGTGAATGTTTTCATATTAGTTGCTAATTCAACCTGATTAACAATGTAGACATTTTCAGCTCCATGGAATAAACTTTTCTTTGAAGGATTTTGTTTCAAAGACTCATTGAAATAAGTACACTGGTGTATTAGTGTGCCAATGATCTCACTTGCTACAATGTTCTCTTTCAATATGCTAATTGAAGATGGTTCCATTTGGCTTATTTCATTGTCTAGCTTGTTCTTAATTACAGCAAGCATGTCACTGATGATATTAACAGCATATGTCAGTAATTGTGAATGGAATGAATGAAACTGTAGAAGGATATCCTGTATATTTTCCTTAAAAATTGTAGTATTTGACTTGGATTCATCAGGAAACATTTTAACTGGTTGTAATTTTGGCAACATTTTTTTGTTTAATAGTTTCTGTTGAGTAGAAAAAAGATTTTCTATAGGCATTTTCACAATTTCAGAAAACTCATATTTGGAGGTAGGTTTAAACTGCAAGTCTACAAATGACTCTAACATGTTTAAAACCCTCTCTACAATCTCTTGAATAATGTGGTTGCTAGAGCCCATAGAATTTTGGTCTTTTGTCTTTGTGTTATAGATTGGTAAACTGCAGAGGCTATGCTTGTTTGGAAAACCATATTTACTTTTAGCAGTAATGTGTTCTTCACTGTTTGCTAGAGTGTCTTTACTATCTGGAGTGGGAATTCGGGACAGAAAGCATAGCTGTAATTTTTCAAATAGCATTTTAACAATTTCTCTTCCAAACATATTAATTTGTGCTTTGCTATCCTCAGCTCTAGTAGAAGCTCCTTTAAGATGATTATAAAGCCTGCTTTCACAATTCTCAAGAGGTGGCAAATTTAAAAGTGAAAGAGAATATACTAATTCTTTTGTTTTTATTGAAATTTCAGTCAAAACATTTTCAGCTATCATCAGTAGCTTACATTTTTCATTTTCCTTGTCATTTGATTCTGTTTGCCACTTGTCAAACAATTTTTTAAATATACCTTCTCTAGGAAAAATGTGTTCTAGCTGTGAAGAAACATTCTCCAAGTAAAAGCATGCTTGTTTAGCAAGGGATCCTGTGCTTATATTCCCCTGTGAAAGTTTGAGATGTGAGGATATGATTGGATAAGCCAAATTGCAGTTATTTGTAACATATAATTCTTGCAAAACTGTATTAACTATTTTACCTGCTGCTATGATTTGATCACATGGTAAGGCTTTGGTTTGCTTTACCTTTTCAAATTCCTTCACAATTGTTTCCAGGATAGTAATTATTATATCTTTGGCATATATTTTTAGTTCTGAAGTGGGCAATTTTGTGTCCAGAAAGTCTTTGGCATCTCCAGTTGAAATGATGTGTGACAACTCAATGGCAGTCTTGGATCGGCTGTCTTTTGGGGTCTTCTCTCTAGGACCTAACTTGGTTTTGCTTTTGGCCTTAGTAGCACTAAGTCCTAAGTGTGGTTTTTTTGTAAATTTAGGCAAAGTGGTAATTCTTGATCTTGCTTTTAAATTTGCTTTAAAGCATGGCTTAGGTCTATCCTTAGGGTTGACCTTAAAAGTGTGTGGCCTTAAAAGTTGCAACTTATCAGCACAATGTTCAGGGGACAAACTCTCTTCTAGATGAAGTGAGACAAAATTTGTAATCTTATTGAGAACCATTTGAATTAAGTCTTTCTTCACTTGCAATGGTATATATGGCAAAAATGTGCTTTCCATCACAGAGATATTTTGATTGTCTGCATAAGAATAAGCCTGTGGTATCACATTTTTAGGGGAATTATTTATTTTTCCTGCTTGTTTAGTTTCTCTAAACCTTAACGGTTTCATTGGTAAGGAATCATTACAGTCAGATGTTTCGACTTCTCTCCTACTTTTATTATTTTCATATAATGATGTCACAACTACCAAGTACATTTTCCCAAAAACACTTTCAACTATGTCATTTGCTACACTGTTAATATGTGATTGAAAACTGTTTTTCTGTGTTGTGTCTGGTGTTTTAATTTTAGAATTAGATATAAATTTGGAAGTTTCATTAAATGGAGGCAAATGGCCTATGACTTCCATTATTCTTTGATACAACTTATTCAAAAGTTCTTCCACTGCACCGAGCAGTTCAACTTTTTCTTTGTGTTTTGATTCTCCATTTCTCATAAATATTTCTTCCAAAACAATTATCTGGCTTTTGTTTTCCAATATCAGTTGGTTTTCTTCTAATGGATACTTTGTAAACAGAGGTTGTTTGGTATTTATTTCCTTCTCTTTGTGCCCCAGCAATATTTCATTTGATAAAGTTAACTGTGAAAAGTTAGGATTCTCTTTTGAATTGAAACCAATTTCCTTTACAGATCTTTTATCATCTAACATCTTTAACATACTGTCAACAATTGCACTCACAATGATGTTTTCTTGGAACAAAATATTGTTTGAATATGGATATACCTTTTGAATTTCTAAGTCTAAATCATTTTTAATAAGCTTCAAAATGGCACTGGCAATGATGTCAGCATATATCTTAAGGCTAGCTTGTGATAGGTGAATTGTGGATCCAAGTTTTTCTTTGTGACTGGCAAAAGTGAAATCCGTGAGCTCTTGGCTGAGAATGGTTTCAGTTGCTGATATTTTCAGGACATTCACATCTGATTCCACTTGGCTTGAATCATAAAAGATGCTGTCATTTTGTTTACAATTTTCCAATTCTGGGATAACAAATGACTTTTCTTTATGTTGGAAAGCAAGGGTAATTAATGAATCAATTCTTTTTGTGGCAAAAGATTCTAAACGATTAAAAATAGTTTTAGTAATGAAGTTAGCATTTTCTTCACATGAATCAGTGGCAAATTTCTGGATGTCTTCTTTCTCTACTACAGTTAATTGATTATCATCAGTATAAGCTGATTTCTGATTTCTTGAATACAAAAAACACTCTGCTTTTCTTTCAGTTGTTGACCCCCTAAGAGGCTGTTGACAGTCTATTTTTGGACACTTATCAGAAAAGTTCAGGGGCAATGTTGCAGAAGTAGGATTCTTTGCATTTATGATAAGCATGACAGCAGAACTGAGATTATGAAGAACAATATTCACTATATCATTGGATATCAAAATGACATCCGATTTAGGAACTGAAAGCTTAGGAATAAACTTATTTGCACCCTCCATGAACATTTCAGCACTTTCTTTTGAATATTTATCAGCTATGCTACATTTCAGAGTGGGTGTGGCAAATGACAGATTATTCTGATACAGGGTTTTCTCATAAATATCACATAAGATACCTTCAATTGTATCTTGTATTTGAAACTGAAGTACTTTTTGATATTCGGTTTTATTGAGCAGCTTTTCAATAATACCTTTTTGCTGATCCAAATCAATCTCTTTATCAGAATTGTTTTTGTTACACTTGCCTTTACATGATATAATGTCTAACACTGTGTTAACAATTTGACTTGCAATACTTTTAGAAATCCCAGTGTCATGAGTTAAGAAATTATTTTCCTTTTCTTTATCTAATTCATGTTTAATTTCTTGTAAATTTTTTCTAGCCACTTGCTGTGCATAAGTATTTAATTTAGACAAAGACAGTTGGCACAAGTTGGTCTCTCCTGACTTAGTATGATCTACTGAGCAACAGGAAAATTGCTCATCAGAATATGGATCTTTGGCTGATAATGCTTTGCTCAATGTACTCTGATCTTGTTGAATAGGTAAGGCCATTGGAACTGTAAAGTTGACTTGGGAACAAAAGAGAGATTTTACTTTGGAAGTAGCAAACATTTCCAAATTTGTTAATATTGCCTGTACAATATCTTCAACTACAATTACCTTTGCCTCTTTGTCAGCAACACTGAATCTAGACTTAAAAGTACATGGATTTTTATCCCAGACAGTCATGGAGGATTTTCCTTCATAGGTGTGTTCATGAAAAGAAACATTTGCTGAAAAAGTGATAGTTTTATACCTATTTTTCCTTACATTTCTTTCTGTCATGGCAGCTGAATAAAGTTTGTGAAATACAGTTTTAACAATATTTTCTGTTACTATGGTTATATCTGCTTCAGAAATTAAAGGATCCATCATTTTATCCATACATTGAACAGGTGTTTGGGCAATTGGCTCATCAACATTGTGAGGCATGCCATTAAAATGAGAGTGGGAGAGAGAAAGCACATTTAATTGATTGATTAAAGTACTTTGAAAAATTTCATTCAAAATATTTCTTATGATGGGAGCAATTGGAGATATATTTGGTTCTTTGAGTTTTACTTCAATTTTGTTTAAGATTTTTTCTAGGGCCCATTGTTTAAGAGAATGTGTTTCCATTTCTTCTCTTTGTAGTGATCTATCATCAATATATTTTTTCTCTGTATATGCATCATCTTCTAGAAATGAATCTGATTCAGCTCCTCCAGGAAGACTTCCGTATGTTGGCCTGTATCGATAAGTTTCAATGCCTCCCTCTTCAGATTCAGTTTCATTAAACATATCTGAAGATACTGCATCTAAAATTAACTTGACTACATTTGTAAGAATCTGAGTCTCAGGTGGTTGAGTTTTTACACTTGTTTTCAAGTCTGATGAGGTCACGTTTAATTCTGTTTGAATAGCCTTCAAGATAGCACTTGATACCTTCTTTGCAGGTGTGTATAAAGCAGACAGAAATGATTTTTCATGTGTGTCTCTGGAAATATTGGTGCCTTCACATTCCCAGCCCATCTTACTGCTTTTCTTATTTTCATCATTAGTAGCATCCAGAATTTCTAAATATCCATTGGCAAACCCTTTCAGTTTAGCAAAAACCATATTAAGAATGTCTGAAGCTACAGTTTTCAGTTTATTTGGATGCATTTCTTTTGTGCTCTCTGCTTTGGAAGACACAGGAGCAACAGGTTTTGCTTTGCTTTGAGTCCCCTCTTTATTGCCCTCCTGAACCATTCTGGAAACTATGCTGGAGATTATTTTGATAGATTTGGCCATTTTCTCAATAAATGAAGCAAATGATGGGTTGTCAATGTCAAGAGACTCTGAGATGGCTTTTAACCCACAACTTGCAAAACTAGTATCCATGTCAACATCAGATAATTTTGCAAGGATACAATAAAAAATTGCTTTGGAAATTAACTGAATATTAGACTGCAATGCAGCAGCCATTTTCTTATTCTTATTGGTAGTCTCTTGGCTTCCCAGGAGCTTGCCTAACATTTCATGTAGTGTTTCCCCAATTCTATCTAACACTTCCAATTTTGCATTATTTTGAATATCTTTTTCATCATTGACACTGTGGAGAGCACAAGGAGTAGCCATATATTTGTGAAAAGATTTTTTATCCTGCCTATTTGGCAAAATGCTTTGTTCATCAACACTGTCATTTGCAGACTTTGGCACACACGAAAGAAGTGAAATGTTTCTTCGATCTGCATTTTTGCTGGATAACATATCATAAATACATGTTAATAATGGACTTGCCAAAATGTCATCATCAATACTTGTGACAAGAGATTCTAATTTTTTATCAGTATTAGCTGTAAGGGATTTGGTACGGTCCATCTCCTTAAGATTCAGGTTTTTCTTACGGAGTTCCAGTTCATTCTGGATAGCACATAAAACAATGTTCACTATTTTAACTGTGTACTTCATAAGTTGAGATTGTAGTGAAGATTTGAAGCCCATATGCAATTTTGGACAAATAAATGACTTTAGTCTTTTAAAAATTGTTTGAACAATCTTATCATGAATGTCATCTACAGGTTTAAGTTCACTTTCTCCAGATTTTAACCAGGAAGGCTTTTCAGAATCAATATCGAATGAAGATAAATATTGCATTTTGTTTTCACTGTCAAACCATGTTTTTAATGAACATTTATTTGGTGCTTCTTTGACTCTGTGTGCAGTATCAGAACTATCTAAGGAGGTCTGATGAACTGATGATGACATGCAACTTTTAGTGCTATTGGAAATGTAGTTTCGTGCCTTATGAAGTACGTTTAACACAGAATCTGTTATTTCTTGAGCCACTGTATTGATTTCTGGAACAGAAAACAGCTGGTCTATGCATTCTTGATGTGACAGTCCTTGAGGCTTTTGTGAAACAAAAACTGAAGCTTCATTGCCAGTTTTGCTGTCTAAATGACCAGGAGGAACAGAAGATATGTCCTTGAGCATTTCTTTTAAAACACTTGTGACTATGTTTTCTGAAGCCTTTTGTATTTGATGCTTTTGGTCTTGGCTGAAGGTTGAAATAACTTTATTCAAACAAGGTTTTTTCTTTAAAGTATCTTTATGATTAAGAGATGGTATGTCAGTCTTTAATTCCCAATCAGGAAATGCAACTTGGCTTCTAGGAACAGGCTTTGTAGGTGGTTCGTTATTTCTTTTGTATTCAAAACAAGTGTTTCCCTTTGTAAACGAATCATTAGGAATCTGTTCTTGTGATTTTACTTTTTCATCTTTGAAAGTTGAATCAAGCACATTTTTTACAATATTGTCTATCTCCTCATCTTCAGAATAAAGAACCATGCCTGGAACATTTATAGGTAGAAATGGTCTTCTAGACCTAGGACTATTAGATAATCTAGTGCCAGCGAGTGTGAACTTTTCTTTGGTGTCAGAAGGACTACTTATTCTAGGCTGTCTACTTTTTTGAATATTTTCCTTTGCTGGTTCCCGATGGAGCTGAACGAGGATGTCATCAAGTAGCTGAAGGAGTACTACTGTTTCTTCAGAGGCAATAATTCTCTCATTGTTTAGTTCAGTTTGTATATAACCTAGTATAGCACTGATTGCTTCCTCTATGTAACCAACCAAAGAGGATTGGGAAAAAATATTTGAGAGTAAATTTTGTATTTCTTCATTGACAATTAAACTAGCTGCATCAGATTCAAGACTAGATTCATTTTTGCCAGCTCTCTGAAAGAACATACATACTGGATCTGTCTTATATTGCTGGCAGGAAAGCTTAGTCGAATCTTTAAGATGAAGAAATTCATTTTGCTTAGAAGAAGTAAGAGACATCAGCTTTTCTAAAATGTCATGCACCATGTTCTCTGCAATATCACACATTGGGTCCAAAGTACGAGGCATTGAATCCGTCAAAGGTTTTTTATTTGATGATGGGAGATGTTCATCACTGGCTGTTAAGCTTGGTTTAATGTTGACTGGTACATCTTCTTGTGAAAACATCTCAACACATTTTCTCTCCACTGCAGACTCTAACTTCTCAAGCATATTTTCCACAATCTCAGAAGCAACTGAGCAAATATCAACATTGGAGGACAAGTCTTCTTTTTCACATTCACATTGTTCAACAAAAACTTCAGCAGTAACAGAAGAGAGAGAGGGAATGGCCTGGGTTAAATCAGACATTATTTCGTGAAAAATGCTTTCTAAAATCACTTTAGTTTTCCCTTTCAAGTAACATTTAAAGTTAACAAAAACATTTTTTAAATTCTTCATTTCATCTATGGCTTTTGCTTTTTTATCACAAATCAATGAATTCCCTAGGCTATCTGTTTCAGTAGTGGCATCCTTAGACTTTGTTGTGCTTGTTTCAAATGATGCTAGAAGATGACTATCTGATTTATAACTTTTGAGCTTAGGGTATGAACATAGCACGTTGTTTTTATTATATTTAAGTATAGAGGTTATAGATTGTCTTTTTGCATGATAGGTTTTCCCCACAACTGTTCTTTCCTTATGTGCGGGAGAAAGTTTTATCGGTGTAGTTGGTCTCCTTACTGACATGTCAACTTCAAATGCACAGGGTTCTGCCTGAAATGTTTTAGTTGTTGAAGATGTGTAGGTTCTATATGTAAAGTCTTCACTGCACGTGCTACAGAAACTTGAACTATCTGAAGAGAGGATGGAGTCAGATGCTGAGTATCTATTATTTCGCAATCTTTCTTCATACTTTGTGATGGCTGGGTACAATATACTAGTCACTGTAGCCACAACCCAGGTCATTATATTCTGAATTATAATATTCAGTTCTTCAGAAGTTACCTAGAAATGAAGCAGGGATGAAAACAAAGTCATGTTACAACTTACTCCATGTTTTGGAGATAGCAGGTAACATCGAACTTTTCTATCAAGCAATGTATAAGTGGAATACCAATATGGTTTATAAGAGAAGATAGTAAAAAAAAAAGTTTAGAAATTTAGAATTTCAGATGAATTTCTAGTTTGTTTATTCTGCACTACACTGAAGTATTTTTTTGTGAGTGTTTAAGATTTATTTTATTCACAGTCTCTCAGAAGTTTCTTTTTCCCTTGGCATTTATTATCAGGATAAATGATTTTTTGTTTAAAAAATTACCAAATTGTTGTATAGGCACATAGCATGCAAATATTTTGGAAAGAAAATATATAATGTTTATGATCCAGCTAATTTTTTAAGATCATTAAATATTTGTAACATAATATTTCTCAAAACAGATGCAGCCAAAATATTTGGTTGCTTTCAGAAGCATCTGTCTAACTGAGATATGGGGAAGAAACACAAATCATTCTCTCTTCTAGTCCCTGCTGAAGGGGTGAGCCTGCAGTCTATATATATATAGAAGTGACTAAAGTTAATTATTAAGAATTATTAAAAATAATTATTAAAAATAAAGGCTCATGCTTTATATAGATTGACGGGCTTTGTACCCAACAAACAAGTGTAAATACAAATTGCCTTAATAGGAAAGCTGAGAACAGATAATAAAGTAAGGTAACACATTAATTTAGATAGAAAATAAAGCCAAGCTAGATTTGGGAATCAAAGAGCAGGGAGGGCTGAGCAAGATTAAGTAAGTTAAACTATTACTGAGCTAGAACTAAGAACCAGAGTTGAATAAACATATCCTGAGTGACCAATGGTGCTGTCATAGATTTGTACTGGACCATGGATAGAAACAAATGCATCTGTAGAATTCTATAAACCTCTACTTACCAACCGCAAATGTATTTTGTGCTTACAAAACTCATCTTACTTATAATAAAGTAGTACTCTGTTTTTAAGTACTCTTTTTAAATTGTTAAAACTCTTAAAGCATACAGGCTGTAAACATAAGTAATTGGCAGCAAAGCTTAGAAGGCTGATTCATAGGTCTTCGTGTAAATATGATTCCTGTAACTAGGCTGCTCACACCCAAAATATTGCCTAAATTAGTCTGAAATTATTCATATTTCAGAGAAATATTCAAAGAAAAGTTAACATGGTTATGCCACACTCCCTCATGGCTCATTTGAAAGCATTTGAGGAGCACCCAAGGAAAGGCCATTTTATTCAGCTGTAATCCCCAAATAAACCCCCAATATTTTTAACTTATTGTATAAACAGTGGGTTAGTGGTTATGACACATATTTTGAGATCACAGTCTGTTATAAAATACTTGTCTTAAATACACTCTAAATCAAATATTTAAGAATAAAACCTAAATGTTTACAGAGAAGATAATTATTCTAAATCAACTACAGCACATAAAAATTATAAACTAAGACATTCAATATATGTTATTTTTCTTATTATGAGAGATGATAAACAATAACCTGCATTATTACTCTTAGGCTAGTAATGTATAAAAGAGGCATCTATTTCTAAAGTTTTCTTTGTAGTGAAATATGATACATGAAATCCCAGTTTTCACTTTCTTTCTATTACAACATTAAACTGAAAAATATTCCCTTGGGTCAAAGCTTTCGTATTTCCTGCATATTCTATGAATTGAGCAAGTGTCCATGTTAAATAGTGTGTCAGAGTATGTATTGTTCCTCAGATGCTTTCTCTTTCCTGAGTGTTCAGTCTAGATCCAAATTAGGTCTCATAAAAATATACTGCCTTATCTTTGCCTGTTCTAAGACTCAGCTCATAGGTGATGAGGTCCCTTTTCACAAAACTGCTAAAGACAGATCCGAGCATCTCAACTCATCTACTACTGAGTTCACCTACAAGATCTGCAAGGGCATATCGATATAGCTTCCTATGATTGAATAGGCTTGTGGTATTTGATTCTCTTCCTTTGATGGCTAGGTCCCTTAATATTTCACCATTCTATACCCATGAGACCTCATCTTGAAGGGCCAATATTATTTTTGATAACTTTGGACCACAGAAAAGTATAAGAATTAACTGAAAAGGAACTTCAAAGAAGAAAAAAGGACAAAGAAGAAGACCAACAAATATCAATGGATGACTTCTAGTTTTCTAGTTAACAAAGTGTTTTCTATTATGATGGATCAGAAAGTATGACTAATATGTTGCTTTATCAGTGGATTTTATGATACATACTTTTTCTTGCAAGCAATTTTGCGGTGAGTTCTGTTGCCTGTAGAGAAAGGTTGATCATTTGTTTATTATAGAGTCAAGAATTTATAAAACGTTTTTCTAAAATTTCTAATCATTGAATCATTTTGTTGTATCTAAGAGTTTTTCTATAGAAATTCAAAATGAAGAATATACTATTTTTTCCAATCCTCCTATTTTACTTTCTCCTTAGATTGGCCTCTAGTTTTAGAAATGTATTTTATTACTCATGGGAACAGACTTATAGCTGCAGCATAAACAATGTACCTCTCTGATCTTTGTTCTTCTAACACAGCTTAGCCATGCCCGCTTTGATTTCTCTGAAAAAGGATATAAGATTTGCAGGGAGAGGGCAGATGCGTTCCTTCTGACTATTAAAAGGTCTGATAGAGCAGCAAGGCATCTGAACAGAACTTTCTGATAGTCATTTACTTACTCTTTCAAATGCCATAGTTCTACCGTTCTCTCCCCATATTCCATGGTAAGAAGAAAATAGTGAATGATTATTCAGTTACTATGGGTTAAAATCATGGGTTTCTAGCTATATTTAATACCAATTTAGATGCATTCCTTTTCTGTGTATGACAATGTTCTATCAATCATGTGTTATTACATTTACCATCACACACTAATGAAATAAAAAGTTTTCTGAATTGCAAAACAAAGAATAGCTCAATCATAAAAATAATAGAAAATAAAATATTTATTAAAACAAGATCTAAAACTGAAGTCTAATTTATTTTCATATATTTTTGCTGATTTGAACTGTTTCTTTTTCTTTCTACTTTTTTAAGAAAATTGGCACTCCTTTTAGGCCTGTACTCCACATGATTAAATTTACATTTTCTCCAAAGTTTATAATTCAATTTTGAGAAATAGCCAGACTGAAAACTATGTCCTATATTTTGACAGAAAAAAAAAAACTTAACCAGGTTCAGTTCATGAAATGGGTTTCATGACAACACTCTATCCTTAGACTAGTGCCTTTTTGCAGTATGCAACTGGGACCATGAAAGCTGATGTCAGTGATATGTTCTCTATCATTTGCCCTCATTTGTTTTTCTAGGATCTGGTTTCTTAGGTCAACCCAAGTTTCCACAGGTTTTTCTCTTAGATATTCTGCAACCTAATGCATTCAGATTCATTTTTCTATTTTCTTCATGTTATATCATTGGCACAAAACATAACTCAAGGAGTTCTATGTATTCATTGATACCAGTTCCCAATAGACTTTCTGCTCCAAAAGCATGCAACCCAGAACCAAAGTACAAAGCCCTACATGTAAATTTAATCTGAAAACTGAAAAAGCTTTATTGATGACTACTGAAAACAATTTTATTAACCAGATAAAGCATGGCATCAGCAGAAATGGTAGAGTAAGTATCTTCGGAAATTCATTCCTCCAAAAAAATAATGAGTAAACTGGCAAAAGAAAAATGGCCAGAATTATATTTTCTGGAACTCTAGAAAATTACTCAAAGACTTGCAGCATTCCAGAGAGCGCTTATTTAGGAAAAACAGTGAACCTAGGTAATAGCAACAGGTTTTGGTGTTTTAATTTGTCTTATTTTTATCCCCTCTTCAGCTTCATAATATCCTTGAAAAATAATACGCTGAAATCATAGAAACATAGTTTTATCTCAGTACCTGCCTAAGGTCTACATTATAGTTTGAACATAGTAGGTTCTCAATAAATGTTTGATAAATAAATCCCTATTTAAAGTCTTTTGGATCTATGCCTGCTTCTCTCTAATGCCAAATGAAGCCTTTGTGCAGGTCACTAATGGACTTTGATAACTGGCTCTGACTTTCTTTCAATTTTTCCTATATATCACTGTCAAAGTTATTCATTATGTATGCTAATTTGACCATTACACCTGCACTAAAAACCATCAGACTATTATCCAATAAGTAAACTACAAGTTTTAACCACAGTCTTCAGGACAGTAGATTTATTGCTTTCTTCACTCTGTTACTCCTTATACCTTCCCTGTAATACTCACTTACTCATCACCTAAGTGCAATGCTGAATGATTGCAACTTTACTCCCACTGCTGTTATATTTGCTTTATTTTTATTCCTTTGGTACTGAATTTTCATCTCTATTTTATAAATCTTTTGTAACATTAAACAACTGAACAGAAACAAGAAAACTAAGCAATAAGTGAGAGAAGATAAAGAAATGATGGAATAGATGTGAGACTTCCACAGCAAACTCCTATAAAACTTGGAGTTAAACCTGAACAAGAGGAATGTGACATATGTGTCTTTGCTTTTTATTTGGATCTCTGTGTATGCTTTTGAAGAAGTGGTGAAGAACCTCCAGGTAAGATAGAGAGTTTTTTATTTTTCACCACGCTAAGATTTCTAAGGAAAGGATATCCAAAATGCTTGCTATGAAATATTCAAGTGATTTTGTAGTTCTACATTCTTGGGTAGGAAAAGATAAAAATGCACTTTTTACAGCTATATTATGAGCCTCTTATAACATTTTCTTTAAAAAGTTATGTATTTATATTTCCAATAAATAAAAATATATGTATCCAATAAATAAAATAAACAATGTTATTTTACATGTGGTCTACATACGGTCATCAAGTTTTATTGCTTTGAACTAGACAAGTCAGTTTCCTTCCTTCTGTATCTCTTACTGTGTTAGGTATCATATGAATACTCAATAAGTCAAATACACTGATATTTATCTGTCTTAAGGTAAAAATTATTATTTCAAGAAGGCTGGTCTGAACATGTCAATATCATTTGCCATCACTCACAACTTATTTTACTCAATCATCTTCATGGGAATTAGGGGTTTGTAAAGTCTTTCCTAGACTTCATTTGTCTTGCTGATTTTTTTAAAAGATTGTGGCATGGGTGTAAAATAACTCATTGCTATTACTTGGATTCATGTTTTTCTCTCTCTCTTTTCTTGAGTTGAGCAATATAAACATCAACAAAATAGGTGATCGCTAAGGTTTGAGGAATGAAAAGTCCCTGGGCTTAACAAATATCTCTTCTACATGCCATAATTTCTACTATTAGAGATTATCATTGTATTAATCTGCAAAATACCCTTTAGGGTGGGGGAATAACTGATTAAGTCATTAGTACTATAGAGTAAACTATATTACCAGTATTAGAAAGCCAATAGTCTCAAAAAGCATAAGGAATGGTAGCTATTTCAAAGAAAAGAAAGGCAAAGAAATAAATACAGATTATGAGAAATTACCTGAAGAAAGCTATGATCCAGATACATTTGAAAGTGACATGGAAACCCTGACTATAGGTGGATTATAGAACCACAGTGGAGATATGGAGATAAAGAAATGCAAGGACAAAGGTTCATTTTGTCTACAACTCAAGCTTAGTGCTGAAAGTCTGCAAAAGACTAAGTTTCACTAAATCCAAGTAGAACTAAAAAAATTGAAGATTGAATGTAATCATTTGCATATGAGCAGCATGCATATGTAATTATTAAAATTTTTATTTACTATTACATATGATTCCTTAGATACTTACACATTTGTGTTAACAGGAGAAGAAAATATACCCGGGTCTGTAGCTTGAGCCTGAGGTCCTATTTATTAGAAAAAGAAAATTATATAGTTTGTATCCATCCTCAGCAACTTGCTAAATATTAATTCTCCAGTAGGTATTTATTTTCTGTTGTTACTGCCTTGTTTACAAGCTTTCCGGGACTCTCCACAGTGAAGTCTAAAGTCCTTAGCAAGAACCTGTACTATAAGATCTGATGTCCTTTTCTACTTCTCTAGTGTCTTCTCTGAATAGTCTTTCATACTTATGCTATGGTCCAGAGACAGAATATATCGTGGTTCCCTAAATATATCATGTTTCTCATGCCTCTCTGGCCTGTGGTTTTGCAATTTCTTTTGTCTAGAACGCCCTGTGCTGTCTTTAAACTTCTCATCTTTTAGGTCTCATTCAGCTTATGTCAACTCTTGAAAGCCTTCCTTGAAACCTACCTGAATAAATACCTTTCCTGTGCTCTCAAAGCACTCTAAACATGTTTATATTATAAAACTTATCATGCAATGCAGTAATTAAATCTTGTGTACACCTGATTGATATGACTTCCCACATATATCCTCAGTAATTAACATGTTTTGATGTGCGATCAATTTTAGTTTATTTTTAAAATTTTTTCATTATACTTTAAGTTCTGGGGTACATGTGCAGATTGTGCAGGTTTGTTACATAGGTATACACGTGCCATGTTGATGGTTTGCTACATCCATTGCCCCGTCATCCACATTAGGTATTTCTCCTAATACTATACCTCCCCAATTCTCCCACCCCGTACTGTTCCTCCCCTAGTCCCCCACTCCCGAGGGTCCGGTATGTGATGTTCCTCTCCCTGTGTCTGTGTGTTCTCATTGCTCAACACCCACTTATGTGTGAAAACATGCAGTGTTTGGTTTTCTGTTCTTGTGTCAGTTTGCTGAGAATGATGGTTTCTGGTTTCATTCATGTCCCTGCAAAGGACATGAACTCATCAATTTTAGAAATAAACTGAGAGTAAGAGTGTACATATCTGAAAGTTAAACGTGAAGATAAAACTATTTTTTAATACAAAAAAGGCTCTTCTGTGGTTCCCAGAAATATGCTAAACAAGTATCTTTCATTTTGCCTAGAATTCAGTATAGAGTATTAAAGTCATACTGTTAAAAATAGCTAAACTTTCAAAGATATAGTAGAACTTTCTGAAGGTAAAATAATTGTGAGAACACAAATCTATAGTGGTAAACAAATGCTGAAGCTGATACCCGCCCTTGGGACATTGGCCACATCTGGAAATGTAGTGTCTGGTAAGAGCATTTAAAACAAGACATTGGGCCCCCAAAAGATGGGGAATTAAAATTAAGAGCTCCTAAAAATATACAGATGCTTCTTGACTTACAATGGGGTTGACATCACAATAAACCTATTGTAAGTTGAAAATATGTTAAGCTGGAAATGTACAGAATACACCTAATCTGCTGAACATAACAGCTTAGGTTAGCCTACTTTAAATTTGTTCCAAACGCTTACATTAGCTTACAGTTGGACAAAATCAGCTAACACAAAGCCTACTTTATAATAAAGTGTTGAATATCTTATGTAATTTATTGAATGCCATACTGAAAGGGAAAAACAGAATGGTTGTATGAGTACTTAAAATACAGTGTCTATTGCATGTTTATTGCTTTCACACATCCTAACACTGAAAAATCATGTCTAACCACTGTGTAAGTTGGGGACCATCTGTACAGGATCCCAAAGAGCTACATTCTTAATTAGTCATCTACAAGAAAAAAAATCATACTACAGAGGAAGCAGAAAAATTACGTCTTGGCTTGTGGCTATGGATAGAAAAGGAGGAGGAGAAGATGAAAGTATTTCCTAAGAACTCATAATCACAGATATTGTTTTCTATACCCTTGAGTTTCAAATCCACAGAAATTGTATTGTGCCTCAAACTCCATGTGAGAATTTAATTTAAAATGAATCTGTGTTCACAGCTCTTACAGATAACTGGCAGAAGCATATGTAAATTTCCTTTATTACAGCCTATCCAAATATTGTAGAATCCCCAACAATAAATTTCTGTCAAAACTGAGCTCACATATAATAATAATAACCTCCTACCCCCCACAGAAATATTAAAGAAAAAAAACAAGAAACTATGGTTTTTAACAGAAACAAAAACAATATATTAAATTTAGGCCCTGAAGATTTCAAATATTAAAATTACCAGATATAAAATAGAAACAAAAACAATATATTAAATTTAGGCCCCAAAGATTTCAAATATTAAAATTACCAGATATAAAATATAAAATAAGAGAACTTTGTATGTTTAAATGTGTAAAGAAGGAATTT
Organism: Cheracebus regulus; assembly: GCA_963574635.1. Lineage (NCBI taxonomy): Eukaryota > Metazoa > Chordata > Mammalia > Primates > Pitheciidae > Cheracebus > Cheracebus regulus. The sequence continues at coordinate 21,873 of CAUYQU010026626.1, read as the reverse complement.
GAAAGGATAAGAATGGAAAAAGAGCTTATAAGAAGTCCAGACAAATTTGAAAATAACTATTTAGAAATTGTATTATATATATCCAATATGCCATAGTTCAATAAATTGTATAATGTAATTAATTTATGAAATAATAAATTTTAAATGACTAACTAAAGAGAAAATTGGTGAATTGGAGGACATATGTGAAGAAATTAATAGGAACGCATCAGAGAGAAATGGAAAATACAGTTGTTAAATGATATAAGACAAAAAGGTAGTCTAATACTCAAAAGAAGGTAACAGAAATGAAGAGAAGAAATACAGAAAGAGAAAATGATTGAAACTTGTACAGAACTGCTCATTATAATAACACTAAAGAGAAACAATGAAAATATCTTAAAAACAGCCTGACGTGGGGGACGGAAGAAGCACACAGGAATAATTACATAGAATAAAATGTAGAAGAATTAAATTTTATTTTCTTTTTTCTGAGATGGAATGTCACTTTGTCACCCAGGCTGGAGCGCAGTGGCACATTCTCGGCTCACTGAAACTCTACCTCCCAGGTTCAAGTGATTCTCATGCCTCAGTCTAAATAAAACAGTATCTTTAAAGTGCTAAGAAAAAAATAACTGTCCCCTAAAACTCATTTGTACACTTGGACATAATGACATTCTAATACAAGGATAAAGAACATTTTATCAAATAAAATCTGAGAATTTACTCCCAAAACACATTCCCTAAAGATATTTCTAAAGAATGCAGTACTTTAGGACAAATGGCAATGATCCCAAGAAGTACTAAATACAAGAAGGAATGAGTGGAGAACAAAATAAGTTGGTAAACAGGTGGATAAATATAAAATAAAATCTGTATAAAACAGTAATAAGAAAGTAATTTGGCTGACAAAAACTTTAAAATGTCAAAATGTAAATTATTGAACAATAATAAGTATAATATAAAGTGGTGATTAGAAGTAAATTATCCTACTTTAGCTTTTATTTTAAATACACTTAAACATAACTCAAAGAGTAAATTTACAATGTTCAACACAAAGAAATAACAAATGTTTGAGTGATAGATCTCCCAATTAACCAGACTTATTGCTATACATTGTATGTTTATATCAAAATACATATGTTCCCCAGTAATTTGTCTGGCTTTTATGTATCCATAAAAATTTAAACAAAAAAAGTTAGAGTCATTGCCAAAAGAAATACACATATGGTATGCAATTTATAAAACAGTAAAAAATACCAGATAAAAACTAAATTTAGCACTCTTAATAGAATGCAATAAATAAATAAATAATATATTAAAAAGCAGGACAAAGAGAAACCAGAAATAAAGCAGTAAAAAACTTCCAAAGATTTGTAATTTACATAAACACAAATTGATTGGGTTCCATTAAAAGTAACAAATTCTAAGACAATAAAAATAAAAAAATCCAGCTGCTGATTGTCTATAAGAGCCATCTAAACAAATAAAGACACTAAGATTAGAAGCTGACATATCTGTATTAATATTAGGCACATTTAATTTAAGGCAAAAAACATAACTTATGGTAAAGGTCACTGCAGGATGATAAAATATTCAATTCCCCTGGAAGATATGATGATTCTAAAATGTGAATATGTTTAATCACTAGATCAAAAAATATTTATAAAAGTGGGCTGAGCTACACTAAGGAGTTTGCAAACATGCTATCATTATTTTCAATAATGTTTTGAACCAGGAGTAAAAAGTATATATGTGGATTTGAATATACACTAAGTTATATATTTGAAATACACAATTCACCATCTTGATTGAGTGGACATATGTAGAACATTACATCCCAAATTGAACAATATTCATTATTTTCAACCATGCAGAACCTATTAAATATTAATCATGTTTGCTAAGCCATAAGGCATTCTTTAGTTCTTCTTTATGGTTGCTATCATAAAGATCATACTCTCAGTCTACAATGCAATTAAATTATATATTACCACCCACAACAATGAAGTAAAAATTAGAATGGAGTACAAAATTTAACAACTAACTCATGAGTACAAACTACAAACAAAATTTGAAATTAAACATGATTTAGAAAAAAATGAAATATTATATGACAAGTTTTTTGATACATTTAAAATTTTCATAGTTACATATCACCAATTAAGTTTCACACACTGTTCTAAAAACTTTAAAATATTAACTCATTGAATTTCCATAACAACTATATGAATCACTACTATTATTTTATAGTTGGAAAAACTAAAGAACAGACATTAAATAACTTGGCCAAACTAGCATGCATTTTAAGTACTGGAGTATGGATTAAACCTAGCTACCTGAGTACATTCTCTTAGCAACTATGTCATATTGCCTTTCAATAACCTTATCTAAATAAAAAGGGTATATTATGACTTTATGCAAATATATTTGAAAATTTAGATGAATTAAATAAATTTATATAATATAGTTACCTGCTAAAATGACTCAAAAAGAAAAACAATAGTTCTGAATCACTAAGGTAATTGAATTCATAATTTAGTTTTTTCTCACTAAAAGAACAAAGACTAGGTTATTTATTTTAACAGTGACTACTACCAAATATTCAAAGAATATATAATTTCAACTTTGTAAACGACTATAAAATAGTAAAAACAGGTAACATAACAAACTCATGGGGCTAGTGTAATCTTGACACAAAAATCAGATCAGGATATTATGAGTAAAGCAAATTACAACCCAACCTCTCTCAAGAACCTAGATGCTAAAATCCTAAATAAATTGCTAGTAAATTTAATCTACACATGTATAAGAAGAAAAATACATGATAGATAAAATTGATTTAATCAAGGGTGTGTGGTTGTTTTCACAATAAAATATGATAGTCTTGACACATAAAATATATTTTTAAAAGTCAACATTCACCACTATTAAGAAAGTCTTGCATGTTAGAAATAGAAAGATGCTTTCTTAACCTGACATTATTATCTACCAAAAGATTATAGTACACATCATACTAAATGAGAAATTACTTAAACATATTTTTCATTAAGAAAGAAGACAGGCCAGGCACAGTGGCTAGCGCCTGTAATCCCTGCACTTTGGGAGGCCGAGGTCGGGAGATCACCAGATGTCAGGAGTTCGAGACCAGCCTGAGCAACATGGCGAAACCCTGTCTCTACTAAAAATACAAAAATCAGCTGGGCATAGTGGTGCATGCCTGTAATCCCAATTACTCAGGAGGCTGAGGCAGGAGAATTGCTTGAACCTGGAAGACAGAGGTTGCAATGAGCTGAGGAGCTGAGATCGTTCCATTGCACTCCAGTCTATGCTACAGAGTGAGGCTGTGTCTCAAAAATAATAAATAAATAAATAAATAAATAAATTGCATCCCTCAGACAGAAAATAGACTTTTTTTTGGTATGTCCATAAAACACTTAAAAATGTCATATATCATATCACATACTTAGCTATAAAGAAAATTTAACAACATCAATGAAAAGATATTTAAAGCCTAGGGTTTTTGATACTAATTCCAATAAATTAAAAATAAATAAAACTGTCATCAAAGTTAGAAATACAAGAAATATGTACCAATGTAACTGTTACATAGAAAGGGATTTTTTAAAAAAATTATACTTTAAGTTCTGGGTAAATGTGCAGATCTTGCAGGATTGTTACATAGGTATACATATGCCATGGTGGTTTGCTGAATTCATCCCCCTGTCACCTACATTTGGTATTTCTCCTAATGTTATCCTTCCTCAATCCCCCCACCACCTGCTAACCCTCCCTGTAACCCCCCCACCCCCCAATAGGCCCCAGTGTGTGATGTTCCCCTCCTTGTGTCCATGTGTTCTCATTGTTCAACACCCACTTATGAATGAGAACATGCAGTGTTTGGTTTTCTGTTTCTGTGTCAGTTTGCTGAGAATGATGGTTTCCAGCTTCATCCATTTCCCTGCAAAGGACATGAACTTATCCTTTTTCATGGCTTCATAGTGTCCCATGGTGTATATGTGCCACATTTTCTTTATCCAGTCAATCATTGATGGGCATTTGGGTTGGTTCCAAGTCTTCACTATTGTAAACAGTACCGCAATGAACCTATGTGTGCACGTGTCTTTATAACAGAACAATTTATAATCCTTTGGGTATATACCCAGTAATAGGATTGCTGGATCAAATGGTATTTCTAGTTCTAGATCCTCGAGGAATCGCCACACTGTCTTCCACAGTGGTTGAACTAATTTACACTCCCACCAACAGTGTAAAAGCATTCCTATTTCTCCACATTTCAGCATCTGTTGTCTCCGGATTATTTAATGATGGCCATTCTGTCATGAGATAGTATTTCAGTGTGATTTTGATTTGCATTTCTCTAATGACCAGAAATGATGAGCATTTTTTCATGTTTGTTGGCTACATAAATGTCTTCTTTGAGAAGTGTCTGTTCATATCCTTCACCCACTTTTTGATGGAGTTGTTTGTTTTTTCTTGTAAATTTGTTTAAGTTCTTTGTAGATTCTGGATATTAGCCCTTTGTCAGATGGGTAGATTGCAAAAACTTTTTCCCATTCTGTTGGTTGCCGGTTCACTCTAAGGATTGTTTCTTTTGCTGTGCAGAAGCTGTTAAGTTTAATTAGATCCCATTTGTCTATTTTGGCTTTTGTTGCCATTGCTTTTGGTGTTTTAGTCATGAAGTCCTTGCCTGTGCCTAAGTCCTGGATGGATTTAAACGTTAAGACCTAACACCATAAAAACCCTGGAAGAGAACATTGACAGGGATTCTAAGAGGGAAAGTAAAAAATACATTGAAACCAATGAAAAGCAGGACAACGAGCATCAAAATATTCAGTGTTGAATTGTACATTCAGAGTAAAATATAGAGCATGAAGGCTGTTATTATTTTAAAATAATTTTTATATTTTCTTATTGAAGTTTCGAGATGGAGTCTTACTCTGTCACCCAGGCTGGAGTGCCCTGGCATGATCTTGGCTCACTGCAACCTCTGCCTCCCAAGTTCAAGTGATTTTCCACCTCAGCCTTTCAAGCAGCTGGGACCACACATGTGTGCCACCATGCCTGGCTAAGTTTTTGTATTTTTGGTAGAGATGGGATTTTATCATTTTGCCCAGGCTGGTTTCAAACTGCTGAGCTCAAGTGATGCACCTGTGTTGGCCTCCCAAAGTGCTGGGTTTACAGGCATGAACCACTGTAGCTGGCACAATATAATTTTTAAATAAAACCATAACCCAGCAAGTGTAGGTGGCTCATACCTATAATCCCAGGACTTCAGGAGGCTGAGGCAGGTGGATCACCTGAGGTCAGGAGTTCGAGACCAGCCTGACCAATATGGCCAAACCCTATCTCTACTAAAAATACAAAAATTAGCTGGGTGTGGTGGCACACACCTGTAATCCCAGCTACTCAGGAGGCTGAGGCAGGAGAATCGCTTGAGCCCAGGAGGTTGCAGTGAGCCGAGATCTCGCCACTGTACTCTAGCCTGGGTGACAGAATGAGACTTCCATCTCAAACGAACAAATGAACAAACCAACTTAAAATCCAGAAACAAAACAAAAAATCCCACAATTCTGGAAAATATAGTTTACAGATGGTCTGGGTAAAATGGTATTTCTGATTCTAGATTCTTGAAGAATCTCCACACTGTCTTCCACAATACTTTAAATGTTTTGATAGAATTTACCTGTGAAGTCTTCTGGTCCTTGACTTTTTTATTGTTGTTGAAAATGTTTTGATTACGGATTCAGTCTCCTTTTTTGTTATTGAACTGTTCAGAAGGTCTCTTCCTGATTCAGTTTTGGTAGGTTGTATGATTCCAGGAATCCATTCAATTCTTTCAGTTTATCCAATTTGTTGGTATATAATTGTTTATAATAGTTCCTTATTATCCTTCTTATTTTTGAAAGATACATTAATATGTACATTTTTGTTTCTGATTTATCTTTATTTCTTAGTCTATCCAAGGGTTTGCCCATTTTATTTTTTTCAATCAATTCTTAGTTTTGTTATTTTTTCCTTATTGCTTTCTAAGTTTTCTATTTTATGACTTAATATTTATTTCTTTTCTTCTTATGACTTCAGACATACTTGCATTTTTTTCTAATTCCTTGAGGTGTAAAGTTAGATCGCTTGAGATCTTTCTTCTTGTTTAATGCTATGTGTTTATTACTACTCTTATAGATCTGTCTTTGTTGCATTCCATAGATTTGGGTACGTTGTGGATTTTTTGTTTTTGTTTTTATTTGCCTGGAGACAATTTTAAAATTTCCTTTTGGCTTCCTCTTTGACCCAGTGGTTTCTAAAGAATGTATTGTTTAGTTTCCATGTATTGGTGATTTTTCTGGTTTTCTTCTGTTATTGGTTTCAAGTTTAGTTCCATTGTGGTTGGAAAATATAAATGTAATTATTTTGATCTTTAATTTTATAGGATTTGTTTTGTAACCCAGCATATGATCTATTCCACAGAGTGTTCCATGTATGTCTGAGCAGAATGTGTGGCATTCTTCTGTCAAGTGCTAAGTTCTGTGTATGTCTATCAGGTCAATTTGGTGTACAGAAGTAAAATTATTTTTATTTGCAGATGACATAATCACATACATAGAAAACCCTAAAGACTCAGTTAAAAAAAATGTTAGAATGAATGAATTCAGTAGAGTTGCAGGATACAAAATCACCACTAAAAAATGAATTGATTGTCAATGATCAAACTACCCGAAGACAAAACTAGGAAAGCAATACCAGCCCACTTACAAAAACAATAAAATACTTAGAAATAAACTTAATCAGAGATGCAAGACTTGGACAGCAAAAATTAGAACACATTGATGATGGAAGTTTTAAAAGACAGATAAATGGAAAAACATCTCAGGTTCATGAATTAGAAAAATTACATTGTTAAAATTTTTATACTACACAAAGTGACCTACAAATTCATTGCAATCCTTATAATATTCTTGATAACATTCTTTATGAAAATATTTTTTAAATCCTAAAATTCATATGGAACCACAAAAGATCCTGAAAGGGCAAAACAATCTTGAGTAAGAACAAAGGTATGTGATTAGGCATAACATTTTTCTGAATCAAAATATTGTATGCTACAAAACCACAATGACTAAAACCGTATGGTACCGACATAAAAATAGACCTATAGTCCAACAAAATAGAATATAAAACCCATAAATAAATTTACATATCTGTGGTTAACAGATCTTTGAAAAGGATGCCAAAGAAACCCAATGGGTATTTTAAAATAAATCGTTTCAAATGTTCTCACCACAAAAAATAAATAAATATTTGAGGTGAGATATAGATATAGATATATAGATGCTAATTAGCCTTATTTGATCATTCCACAATATATACATGCAATGAAACATTACATTATACCATATATATATAGAAAGTAACAATTTATTTCTTTTTTTTGAGATCGTGTCTTGCTCTGTCACCCAAACTGGAGTGCAGTAGTGTGATCTTGGCTCACTGTAACCTCCTGAGTTCAAGCAATTCTCCTGCCTTAGCCTCTTGAGTAGCTGAGATTACAAGTGTACACCACCATGCCTGGCTGATTTTTGTATGTTTAGTAAAGATGAGGTTTTACCATGTTGGCCAGGCTGGTTTCAAACTCTTGATTTCAAGTGATCTGCCCACATTAGCCTCCCTAGTGCTAGGATTACAGGCAGGAGCCACTATCTGGCCAGAAAATAACTATTTTTAGCAAACCAAATCCAGCAGCATATCAAAAAACGAAGCCACCACAATCAAGTAGGTGTTATTCATGTGATGCAAGTTGGTTTAGCATATACAAATCAATCAACGTTATTCATCACATAAACAGAACTAAAGACAGAAAAACACATAATCATTTCAATAGATGCAGAAAAGACTTCCAGTAATATTCAACATCCCTTCATGTTAAAAACTCCCAACAAACTAGGTATCAAAGGAATATACATCAAAATAATAAGAGCAATTTATAATAAACCACAGCCATTATCATACCGAATAGGCAAAAGCTAGAAGCATTCATCTTGAAAACTGGGACAAGTTAAGGTTGAGCCTCTCTTACCACTCCTATTTAACATAGTATTTGAATTCCTGGCCAGAGCAATCAAGCAATCAAAAATAAATAAATAAATAAATGGCATCCAAATAGGAAAAGAGGAAGCCAAACTATTCCTGTTTGCAGATGGTATGATTCTATATCTAGAAAATCCCACAGTCTCAGCCTCAAATCTGCTTACACTAATAAACAACTTCAGGAAATTTTAGGATACAAAATCAACATAAAAAAATCACTAGCATTCTTAACACCAAAAACAGTTAAGCTGGGAGCCAAATCAGGAAGGCAATGTCATTCACAACAGTCACAAAAGGAATGAAATGCTTAAGAAATGCCACTAAACAGGGAGATGCAAGATCTGTGCACTGAGAATTACAAAATGCTGCTTAAATAAATCAGAGATGACATAAACAAATAGAAAAAGATTGTAAGACCATAGGATGAATCAATATTGTTAGAATGACTATGCTGCTCAAAGCAATTTACAGATTCAATGCCATTCCTATCAAACCACCAATAGCATTCTTCACAGAACAAAGAAATATTTTTTAAAATTGTATATGGAACCGAAAAAAAGAAAAAAGAAAAAAAAGAAACTAAATAGACAAGGCAATCCTAAAGAAAAAGAACAAAGCAAGAGGAATCAAGCTACCTGACTTCAAACTGTACTATACGTCTAAGGTAACCAAAATAGCATGGTACTAGTACAAAAATAGACACACAGGCCTGCAATCATCTGGTCTTTTGACAAAGCTGACAAAGACAAGCAATGGGGAAAGGATACCCTATTCAATAAATGGTTCCGGAATAACTGGCTAGCCATATGCAGAAGATTGAAACTGGATCCCTCCTTATACCACATATAAAAATCAACACAAGATGGATTGAAACTTAAATGTAAACCCAAACTATAAAAATCTTGGAAGACAACCTACATAATACCATTCTGGACATAGGAACTGGCAAAGGTTTCATGATGAAGATGCCAAAAACAATTGCAACAAAGGCAAAAATTGACAAATGGGATCTACTTAAAGAGCTTCCGCACAGCAAAAGAAACTAGTAACAGAGTAAACAGACAACCTACAAAATCGGAAAATATTTGCAAACTATGCATCTGACAAGAGTTTAATATCCAGCATCTGTAAGTAATCTAAACAAATTTACAAGAAAAAAACCACCGACAACCCCATTGAAAAGAGGGCAAAGGATATGAACAGACACTTTTCAAAAGAAGACAAACATGAAGTCAACAGCATATTTTTAAAAAGCCCAATATTACTGATCATTAGATAAATTCAAATCAAAACCACAATGAGATACCATCTTGCACCAGTCAGGATGGTTAGTTTTAAAAAGAAAAAATTAAAATAGACACTGGCAAGTTTGCAGAGAAAAGGGAGCATTTATACATTGTTGGTGGGAATGTAAATTAGTTCAACCACTGTGGAATGTAGTGTGGTGATTCCTCAAAGAGCTGAAAACAGAACCACCGTTTGACCCAGCAATCCTGTTACTGGCTATATATCCAAAGGAACATACGTCATTCTATCATAAAGACACATGTATGTGTACGTTCATTGCAGTACATTACTGGCAATAGCAAAGGCATGGAATCAGCCTAAATGGCCATAAATTGTAGACTAGATCTTAAAAAATATGGTGCACATACACCATGGAATACTATGCAGCCATAAAGAATTAGATCATGACCTTTGCATGAACATGGATGGAGCTGGAGGCCATTGTCCTTAGCAAACTAACATAGGAACAGAAAATCTGCATGTTCTCACTTATAAGTGGGAACTAAATGATGAGAACACCATGGACACAAAGAGGGGAACAACAACACTGAAGCCTACCTGAGGGTAGAGGGTGGGAGGAGAGAGAGGATCAGAAAAAATGATTGGGTACTAGTACTAGGCTTAGTACCAGGGTGATGAAATACAAACCCTCAAGACATAAGTTTATCTGTTAAACAAACCTGCACTTGTGTCACTGAACCTAAAATAAAATAAAAATTTCTTAATAAAGATAATAACTATTTGCCAATTAAAAATAAAACAAAATAACATAAATATAGAAAATAACTATTTTCCAATTAATAACACAAAAAAGAACAATAATAAGATAATTTTTGGAAATTTTTCCATTTATGGAAAGATAATTTTTTCCATAAATGTTGTTGATAAAACAGTATGTCCACAGGCAGAAGAATTAAATCGGATCCTTACTTCACATCATATATTAAAAAACAACAAAAAATGAATTAAAGATATAACTGTAAGTCCTTAAGGCATAAAAACTGTAAGAGAAAACATACGAAGCTTCTTGATGTTGATCTAGGCAATATGTTTGGATATGGCACTAAAAGCACAGAAAATAAAAGCAAAAATAGAAATATTAGATTGTATTAAAAAGTTTTTGCATTGCTGTAAAACAATCAACAGAGTGAGAAAGCAACCTACAGAATTGTGTAAAGTATTTATAAACCATATGTCTGATAAGGTGTTGTTATCCAAAGTATATAAGAAACTGAAACAACTCAATGGTTAAAAAAAAAAATGCCATTACAAATAACGAGCAAAATACATGAACAGACCTAAATACATTTATCAAATAAAGGCATGTAAATAACAAAAAGGTATATGAAAGATGCTCAACATGACTAATCTCAGGGAAATACAATCAAAACCACAATGAAATACCACTTCACACCTCTTAGAATGCCTACTATCAAAAAAGTAGAAGACAACAAGTGTTGACAGGATTGTGAAGAAAAGGAAAACCTTGCACATTGTTGGTAGAAATGTAAATTTGTATAGAGATTATGGAAAATAATATGAAGTTTCCTCAACAATGACCTTATGATCTAGCAATTCGACTTTTGGATACATATCCACAGGAAATGAAATCAGTATATTGAAGAGATATCTGCACTCCATGTTTACTGCAGCATTATTCACAATAGCTAATACATGGAAACAAAGGTACATCAACAGATGAGGGGATAAAGAAAATCTAGTATATACCAAAGAGATAGATCTATCTGTCTGTCTAAGTAGATGTATAAGTAAATACAGGTACACAGATAGAGAGATACAATAGAATACTATTTAGCCTTTCAAATGAAGGAAATCCTGCCACTTGTGACAACGTCAAAGAACTTGGAGAACATCATGTTAAGTGGAATAAGGCAAATGCATAAAGACAAAAACTGCATGATTTATTTGTGTAATATAAAAATGTCAAGCTCATAGGAATAGAGAATAGAATGGTGGTTACCAGAAGTTATGGTGAGGAAGTTATAAAGGATAAATAAGTTTGGAAGATCTAATGTACAACAATGTTACTATAGTGAACAATATTGAATCATTAAAAACTGCTAAGAAAGTAGATCTTGAGTGTTCTTCCCCCACCCACACAAATAGCTATGTGAAGGTAAGAATACGTTAATTAGCTTGGTTGTGGTGAATATTTTATAGTATGTACATGTATCAAGTTGTATATGATGTTCTTTGTCTTAGGATGGGGTTACATCTTAATTAACCAACTGTGAGTAAAAAATATTGTAAGCTGAGAATTCATTTAATACTTCAATAAACCCACAGCAAAGTTGAAAGATCCTAAATTGAACCATTGCAAGTTAGGGACCATCTGTACCTTCAATATATACAGTTTTAAATTGTCAACTATACCTTAATAAAGTTGTGTTGTGAGGAGAAGCTGATATTAAAGGAGGAAACAGTAAGAATAAGGATATGTGTACAAAGAATTTAATTTGTTTTTCCAATTTTGGTTGTCAACATTAGTACAAACAATAAAAATACCAAAAAGAAAACAGGAAATTCCTTCTCATCCTTCATAACTCAATGCAGTCTATTCCTAAATTGTAAAGGCTTTTGTGATGACCCTAGATAGATCTAGGAATTATCTTTCCCTTAACTTTTCTGACTTTTATATATTCCCACTTCCTTGACTGCTCTTTATCATATTGGGCCATGACTATCTCTCCCGGTATTCTGCAAGAGCCCTGAGCAAAAATTGTGCCCTTTTTCCTTGAATGTTTAAAACTTTGCACCATATCAAGCATGAAGCAAAAACTCAATATACGTTAGTTGAAAAAATAAATGGAATGTGAGATTTACTCAATAATTACTGCTGATATTTACCTGATTTGTAGAGATAGCTTGATCTCTTGGTTGGTTTTCCATTACAGTTAGCACTTGTCTCCTTCTACATAATTCATAACAACAAAACAAATAGATCCATAAAAGAAATTTTAGTATTCAAACATCAACTATTATTTCTATATTTATAGTACAGAAATTTAAGATTTTAAAAATTTATCATTAGTGTCAATTTATAAGAAATGCACGTTTTATTATGTTTACATGTATTATTTATAGAATTCCAAATTCACAATTGTATCAAAAGTTGTACTTAAAACTTTCTACACATTTGGTGATTTGCTAAGACTTTGGGATTCAGCATATATTTGTACTTCTATCTAACACATCTAAGATTTAATATGGATGGCAATGTCAGATACCACACACATTACCCCAAAAAGGTCAGTAATAAAATTTAGACACTGTTTTTAAAAGAGTTTTTTTTTTTTTAAGTTAAGGGCATAGACTTTATAATATGTTGGCCAATATGACGTCAAATGTCAAAGCTGTTAAAAATTTTTGTTTTTTTTGACTCAGCATATTTAATGTGGCAATTGACATAGTAGAACAGTGAACTAAGCCCAGTGTACATTTGTCAAATGTTCATTCTAAAACTACACTATAGAAAAGCAACTGTGGTAAATATACTACATTTAGGAGTTATACATAATTTAGTGTCTCAATTATTTTACATTATAGGACATGGAAAATGATGCCACTTTCGACCCTAGTCATGAAGAATTCTTTTGGAAATGATTTAATAAATTTCAGTTTATTGAAATCTATTTCAAACCACATTAACTCCCTAGGACAGTTGAGCTAGTTAATACTATATTAATAATGAAACGAACGATGCATATTTGATTCCTATAACAAGTTAGCAACCCACAGAGAAAATCTATTTCATGTCCAAAAGTTATACACTGAATCTTCGCTGGTATCTTTTCAACAACAGGTAACTAATCACAGGTCAAAAACTACTAAATCAGTACTAGTACAAGCCCAATCAAAAAAGCTCAACTTTATACTTCCTCTAAAAGCTGCAGATACATACCATGAACTAACATCTTGTATCTTACATTTTAACAGACTGTTCTAGGGCTATTAAAATGTTATTATGGTATGACTAACTTCAGGGAATAAAGTTGTTTTGTGTGATTGTATAAGTAATGACATTTTTGTATACCAATTATGACCATAAGATTGTATCCCTTTTATTGTGTTTGTATTTGGAGTAAAAGAACTCTTATATACCTCTTCTTTTGAAAGATTCGAAAATGCCTGTGAAAGTCTGGATAAATTTCTTGTGGATGATGCCTGAGCTGAAATAATTGAACCTTGGCCTGAAATGCTAGTATCTCCTAGAGAAAGAAGAGATAACTTTAAATATGAGAAATTGATATTGCTGGGACAAACGTTAATATTAGTTTACAGCATTACTCCAACAGTCTCCCTGCTCAACTGCCACAGTGACTAGAGTTGCCACAATCAGGGATTTATTTGAGTCAAGGAAATATCTCCAAAAATAATATGACTTTTTTTTTGATGTTTACTGCCTACAAATTTCCAATAGTTCCCATTGCCTTCAAAGGCAAGTCTGAAATTCTAATTCATTTAGTGTTTTTATGCCAGCTTAATCTTTTGCTATAACCACAGCCCACTGCTAGAATTAAATGTTTGCATTTCATTAAGTAGGCAATGAAAAACTATTTGAATAGTGAAATAAACAAAGCCATGTTTTAGGAATATTGTTTACATAAACAAACGTATAGTGGGTTAAACAGAGGAAGATGAAATTGGAGGAAGGGTACTACAATAGAGAAGAATGGAGAAAAACAAGGGTAGAAGCAATGAGAATGTAAAAGAGTGAAGATTAAGATAAATCAAGAAAGTAAATTAGACAGAAAGTGTGAACTTTTAGATGCAAAACTTAGAAGGAAGAGTCCAAGACAACTCAGGTTTTGTGCCTGGGTGAAAATAAAAGGGACAGGAAGATGATGAATTTAGTTTTGTATTAAATTTGAGGTGATCCTTAGCTACTGGAAGAAGATCTCTCGTATTTTCTGTATGCATATGTCAGACATGAATGCGAGTATACTTAGTGACTTGCATAAACATAACAAGGCACACAAATCTTGGGTAATGCATATTTCATTTAAATAGAAATGGGAAACAAAATGTACCATTTGTTGAAATATGGAAACAATCTTGGGTATAGTTCTCTGTATTCCAATCTGCTGGAGCCAGTATGTCAGCATCTTTATCTGTAACTACAAACAGCCACAGCAAGACCCTATCTTTTCCATTCTTTGCAAACTCTGAAAGGACACTCATCCAGCAATCACTCAAATATATGGGCTAATTATAATATCTGTATTCACAGAAAATTATATCAGCCTTTTTTTTTAAAAAAAGCATATTTTTATAATCAATAAAATAATTAAAATATATATAACTGTAATTGTATACTTAATAACAGAAAAATTATGAATATTGTCCATTTTCTTACCTCTATCATCGACAATACGTGAGTTTTTAGATACCATCCCATCTCTCTACATGGTGCCACATTAAAGCAAAAAAAATACATTAGTAACTGTGCTTCCAAAAGAGGTTCTGCTTTCTATCAATCAACCAATGAATACAGATGTTTTTCTTCTTTTATCCTGTAACTCATAAAAACTGTTTAGGTACAATACATATCATTAACCTCCTCCTTTCCATATAATCTCAAATTTAACTAGTTAAAAACTTAGTTCAATATGTAGCAATGTATAAACTTACTTCTCCAGTCTTCCCTATTTTGCCTAAAGGCATGGTAATACATACATGCTATGGTTAGTTCTAAAAAGTTTAGACTCACTCAGTTTGTCTCAGAGAAATCCAATCTAATCCATTAATACCCAGTCCAAACCAGTGTAATGCTACTGAAAACACTGTTTAGAACCAAAGTAAAATTCATTATTCCAGGATCATTTTATTGGAATAATATTTTTCCATGGGTCTTTTAGAGGAGCAATTATGTCTTATTCTTCTTTTTATCTTATCTTACCTAATTTCCTTGTTTTCTATTATTCTAGCTTAGTACAACAACTGGTCAATAGTATATGCTCAATAAACACAAGCTATCATTATTATTATTACTGCCAAATGTTTGTTTGGATTATTTTCTGCTAAAATTCTAGTGCATTTGGCACAAAGCTAACTCAACACTTTCTCTGCCAGGAAAATGGATCAGGTTTAATGAATAAAAATATCCCCAACCAATCAGTACTATGCTGCTGAAGGAGAGAGTTCATGGAAATAAAAGTTAAGTAGCTAAATTAATAAATACAACACCAAACTTTAAAGCATAATTTTATACCTTTTGATTTATACCATTATCTTGTACATTTGCCTGAACAACAGAAGTTGAGGTTTTTTTCATAAAATTCTTTGAATTATTTTGACTCTGATGAGCAGCAGTTGCTGTATTTCCTAAAAGTAAATGAAACAGAAACTCTATTAATTTTTTTAAACAGCTTTAGGAAACTACAATAAAAGTACAGTAAATTGCAACTATTTAATTATTTAGTTGATTTTGAAATATGAATGAAACTGTGAAACCATCACCGTATACAAGATAACATTTCTATTAACGCCTGAAGTTTTCTCATGTAATTTGTAATCAATTTCTCTGTTCTCATAATCCAACAACACTGATATGCACCTCTAATTCAAGATTAGTTTGTGCTTTCTAGAATTACATATTTCCCTGGATTCTTTCACTCATCACAATGTTGTCACATATATCAATGTTATATTTTTTATTTTTTATTTCTGAAAAGAATTCTATTGTATGGCTATTTCATAATTTTGTATTGACTTATCTATTTATGGACATTTTAATTGTTTCCAGTTTTTATAAATAAATAAAATATTTATCTATCTTATTTGTTTATATTATTTTGTTAATTTTATTATAAATAAATATAATTTTTATTTCACTCTAAATAAAATTTATAAATAAAAATTTCTATAAACTTTCATGTATAGGTCCTATGTGGGCACATTTTTTTTTTCAATTTTATTGGGTAAATACCTAGTAGCTGAATGAATGGGTCACATGGTGGTTTTAACTTAAAAAATAAAATGCCAAACCAGTTTTTCAATGTGGTTGTACCATTCTATATATCAATGAGCTGTGCATCAAGATTGTAGTTCTTCCACATCCTTGCCAACACTTAGTAAGCAGAAGAAAAAAAAAGATCAAAGTAAAATTTTTTAAAAAGTAAAAAGAGAAATAATGACATAAAAAACTGACTTTTAAGATGTTCAGTAAGTAATAAGCCAAAAACAAATAAGGTCACAAATCAGTAAAATAGAATCTACAGATAATTACCAAATGAAATAATAAATAATGAAAAATATTTGCCAATAAATTTGAAAATACATACAAGAAACAAATTCTCTAAAAAATCCAAATGATCACATTTCATCACAATAAATAGGTAGTATGAAGAGTCCTGTAGCAAAGAAATTAAGTAGGAAGTTTAAACTTTTAAAGTTTAAACTTTAAGTAGGAAGTTTAAACTTTAAAAAGCTCCAGACTCAAGAGACTTCGCCTCTGACTTGTGCTAAATATTTAAGCAAGAAATTATGCTAATTCTACACAACGCTTCCAAAAAATAAAGAAGAGTTGAACATTTTCTGTCTCATACTTTTACAGCAGAATCAGTTTGATACAAAATATCATTAGAGATATTATATTAAATTAAAAAATTTTCAATTCCCCCATGAACAAATTTGCAATAACAAAACAAATTATAAATATCATGTATAATATGTGATATAATAATATTATACTGACCATTACATTAATAATATAGTAATCATAATATAATTTAAAATAATATAATAAATATAATATAGTATCCTAATGTATATGTATCACATTTCCTTATGTTTTGCAACAATATTAAGAAGTACACAATCACCATTGCTGTTCAACATTGTACTGAAGGTCCTAGACAGAGAGAAATAAATGAAAACTGAATCCCAACTAAATAGCAGTAAGCTATTTTGTAGAAATTGACAAATTTTAAAAATTTGTATAGAAAGCAGAGGCTCTAGAATAACGAAGTCAACCTGGCATAACAACAAATGTTGGATAATTCAAACCACTGAATTGTAAAACTTATTTTTAAGCCATGGTAGTAAAGAAAGTGAGATATTTGCATAAATACAGATAAATGCATCAATCTGTGATGACTTTATTTTTTCAAAGTTGCCAAAGCAACTAGATTAGTGCAAGATAAGTTAGAATACTCCTGTTTTTCCAGGTAGCAAGAAGTGCTATCAAACACAACTAGGATCATGCCAGAAATATCTCTAGAACTATAATTAAGTGGCTTCCACTGGCCAGAGGTGTTACAACATGAAGACAATGAGAAGATCTTAATGATGATCCACTTTTATTTAATAAATAGTAAATCTATTTTATCTTCCTTATGACTTTCTCAATTTAATAACATTTTTTCTCTAGTTCATTTTACTGTAAGATTATAGTATATAATATATATATATATATATATATATGACATACATAACATGTGTTACTCCACAGTTTATCTTATTAGTAAGGTCAAAGGTGAGCTGTTAGTAAGTTTCTGGGCAGCCAAAAGTTAAATGTAAATTTTTTACTGTTCAGGGGGTCAGTGCTCCAACTCTCAGCCCTTGATGTTCAAATGACAGTTGTACCTCTGGTCATTCTATACATAATCACCAAAACATGGAAACAACCCCAAATTTTGAATTTCTTTCAGTTGAAGAATGAATAAACAAACTCTGGTGCATCCATGCAATGGAAAGGAACAAACTATTGACACATGCAATAACTTGGATGAATTTCAGGGGTATTATGCTGAGTAAAAGAAGCCATTTTCACGAAGTCAAATAATGTATGATTCCATTTATATGACATTCTCCAACAGAAAAATAACTATATCCATGAGAACATATGACTATTTGAAAATAATCCCTGAGATAACATAACTAATAATCCCAGAGATAATTTGCGATTATTGGTTAGGAGAAGGAGAGTGTGACTGCAAATAAACAGGATGAGGGAGATTTTTGGAATTTTGGACTGTTCTACATGTGATTGTGATCGAGGTTACACAAATCTATACATGTGATTATACATGTAATTGTACAAAATGTTCCATTTAGCTTTAGGGTAATTTAAAAAAAAACAAAATAAATGTCTTGAGATATTTTCTGAGAATGAAAAAACACAGAGACAAGATGAGGAGCTGGAGCAGGAAACTGACTTTGAACTCTGTTTGTAGAATCACCAGCTGCAAAACTGTGTGGGGCAAATTTCTCATAAGAGTATAGAGGATATGACATGGTACAGAGTTCACACTCATGGCTCTATGATGAAATAGAAACCAGGAAGACCTGGTTATGGTGCATGGGAAAGAGGGGCACCTCTAAAAACATATGACTTGTGATGTCACTATTGTGTATTTCTGAAATTCACAAGAAGACTACAATGACACATATACCCTTCACTGAGACTGGAGAGTGGCTATACATAATCCCTGGCACCCAACCCGGATGTGAATCACATTACTTTACATTTCTTCTTTCAATAGGATATTTCTCCCAACCATGCTTAATTAAATTTACAGGTCTGTTCTCCAGACAATTGTCAATAAACTGGTATCATGGTGGGGCTAAAAACAATATTTTCCATTAACTATCCTTTCCCAAAATGTCACTGAGAAAGATCAGACTGGGATGCATTAAACACCAGATTTATACAGGATGAGTTTGCTTGAGATAACTGCTTTAGGAATTGATAATTTAGTTTTATTGTCTATATTTAGTGTAAGATGTAGAGCTGGTATTGCCATAAATTTGACAGTTGTAAATAACCTTTTGGTATGTTGTAAAAACTGAACTTTAAAAATGAGATCTATGAATTTTGGAGTTAAATTAACTGAACCTCAGTGATTCTGAGGCAGGAAGACATCCTAGGCTAAGGCAACCCTATCTCTCCCAACATTTCTGATTCTTGATGAGAATAAGCAAATCACATACTTGAGAAGAAAAGATTTTAAACAGTATTTCCTTTATTTTTTAACCAATAAGGCCAAGAAATTTAACTTTAATTTTTTCTTTGAAATTTAATAAAGGAAGATAAGTTATACTGTTCAACTTTTGAACAGTCATACTTTGATAATATATTTTTTGAGGATTTTTATAGTGTAATTTGGGCTTATGGTCTTTTAGTGAGTTCTAATGAACAGCATGAAGTGATACAGCATAAATCAAAATAATAAAGTGATATTTCAGTAAGGGCCACAGTGAATCTGGAGTTAATGTACTTAATTTCTAACACATTTCTGAGTTTTCTGAAATTATTTTAGGCATAAATATTTTTTACAAGATGTTAGGCATGCTATATTATATATTTAATAGTAACAGAAACTTCATTTAATTTTCTAAAATAATATAATGTCAGGTTAAACACAATAAATCAATTATTTATTTATCAAATTCTAAAAGCAATAAAAGCCACATAGCTGTTGATAAGCACCACTCAAAATCAGTCATTTGACAAAAGAAAACAGGATTTATCTATATTTAAGTCAAAGAAGCTGTTACAAAACTATCTTTCCCCAAGTTATTGTTTAGCATCTCGTGTTTCTTGTCACAATATTCAATTACCAGATATTTCTTCATATGTATTCTGGTCTCCAGCAGGATAAACTAATATTATATCTTCAGAAGTCTTCCTTTTATTCTTTGGAGAATCTTAAAGAAATATAATAAAACATTTATTTTTAATAATGATGACAGAATTACCCAAGATAGACTACTTATCCTTTTATGCCCAAGAAGAGCTGAACTATATGCTAAACTGTATGTGGGATTGTGAGAGAAACTGGAGACGATAGAGAGATGTGAAACGGGAGGAAAGACAATTCTTGAAATATTATCCCTTCATATTAGAAGATACCCTTGGAGGGATAGAATGTTTTTTTTTGGCAGAAAGGGAAATCTGCACCTGGGCTCAACTGAAACATGTTATTTTCCATATAGGTGCATACCAACATGTGACTGGGCTGAAGACTCAGCAGTCCACACTGACTAATGTAATTCTTGGATATGCCTTGCTTCCTGACAGAAGCAAATACACATGTATATTCCCCTCTTTGTGATAAAGACAATTACAATTTTGCTTTTCTAACTATTAAAGTGGCAGAAGGCCCTCACTGCATGTGTGTTCGGGGGCTGTTATGAGAGATGATACATGTAAGAGTGATCCATTTCCCCATTCACTGATCATTGAGCAGATTCTTCTGATATTTCTTTCTTTTACTTTCTCGGTTCCACTAAAAGTTGTCTATTTGTTGGAAGGTGACAATATTACTATAGTAGTATAATTTAATTTAATTTGTGCCATGGATATTCTTTCTATTCTCTCACTTTGATAATATAAACTAAACTTATTTATATACTACTTCTTCAACAACAGTGTATTTAAATAACAAATGTTTAAGCTACTTTAAATTCTTCCCACTATATGAGAAAGTTAATGAAGAAGTAGTAATTTGTATAGTTACTAAAGTGATTTCATACCTGAGGCATGATATTGCTGTCATTGCCTCAATGAAGTAAATAGATTTAATTAATCCATTTAGCAAATATGTACTTAGTGTATATGCTTTTTATGGTGTTCTGTTAAATACAAAGGTGGGAGTTTACTGTTATAAAGGATTAAGACAGTAGGAAGTATGTAATATGTGAATTAAAAGTGGTAAATACTACTTCAGAGATTCACAGAAGAGGGACCTTACAGTTAGGTTTATCAAAAATGACTTTTTGTCATATAATTTACAGCAGGGCTTAAAGAACTATAGGATTTTGATAAGTGGATACAGTAATCAGGTCATTCTAAATTGAGAAAATTTGATACACAGAGGCAGAGAAACAGGAAAGATAACATGTGTTTTAGGAATGACCAGTAGTCTAATTTGACTAAACAACAAAATTAATTAAGTTCTTACTATATGCTAGGATTTTTACACTCTTTATAGAAATTGTTTAGGAGTATCATCTTTGTTTTCAGATAATGAAACTGGCTTAGGGAGTTTAAGTAATTTCCTCAAGCCATTACATTGATAGAAAATGATAAAACAGGATTGGACTTCTACAGTCAAGCACCAGAGCCTTTTCATATCACTACTAGATTATAGCTGCCATCTTCAAGGATGTAGTGTAAAATAAAGTTAAAAGTTAGGTAAGTACTGAACTCTAGATGCTGATAAACGCTTGCTGAAACAGTCTGAGCTTCATTTAATAGGTAATAGTCTTAACGGTGGATGAAGAAACCACAAGCAACAGCACAAAATGGATTTGAGGCAGTTAAAAAAAAGAGTCAACAGAGGCTAGTCGGTAATCTACTGCAGTGACACAGGAAAGCTCTGACCTCGAAATGGTATTCATGGGATACTATGATGAAGCTGCATGGAAAAATAATCAGTTTCTTTCCTGATACTGCACAATCAAAGATAGTTAAATCAAGTCTACAGTTTTGCAATCTGGCCATGAAATTGTAGCTAATATCAGAAGAGAAAAACC
>CAUYQU010026622.1:0-35287 GCA_963574635.1 Cheracebus regulus | reverse complement strand
AAACAATCCTAAGCAAAAAGGACAAAGCAGGAGGCATCATGCTGCCTGACTTCAAACTATACTACAAGACCACAGTAATCAAAACAGCATGATACTGGTACCAAAATAGAGATATAGACCAATGGAACAGAACAGAGGCCTCAGAAGCAACACCACACATCTACAATCGTCTGATCTTTGACAAACCTGACAAAAACAATCAATGGGGAAAGGATTCCCTGTTTAATAAATGGCATTGGGAAAACTGGCTAGCCATGTGCAGAAAACAGAAACTGGACCCCTACCTGACACCTTACACTAAAATTAACTCTAGATGGATTAAAGACTTAAACATAAGACCTAACACCATAAAAACCCTAGAAGAAAACCCTAGAAGAAAACCTAAGTAAAATCATTCAGGACATAGGTATAGGCAAGGACTTCATGACTAAAACATCAAAAACATTGGCAACAAAACCCAAAATAGACAAATGGGACCTAATCAAACTCCACAGTTTCTGCATGGCAAAAGAAACAGTCATTAGAGTGAATCGGCAACCAACAGAATGGTAAAAAAATTTTGCTATCTACTCATCTGACAAAAGGCTAATAGCCAGAATCTACAAAGAACTAAAACAGATTTACAAGAAAAAAACAAGCAAACCCATTCAAAAGTGAGTGAAGGATATGAGCAGGCACTTTAAAAAAGAAGAAATCTATGAGGCCAACAAACATGAAAAAATGCTCATCATCGCTGGTCATTAGAGAAATGCAAGTCAAAACCACCTTGAGATACCATCTCACGCCAGTTAGAATGGTGATCATTAAAAAATATGGAGACATCAGATGCTGGAGAGGATGTAGAGAAATAAGAACACTTTCACACTGTTGGTGGGAGTGTAAATTAGTTCAACCATTGTGGAAGACAGTGTGGCGATTCTTCAAGGACCTAGAAATAGAAATTCCATTCGACCCAGCAATCCCATTACTGAGTATATACCCAAAGGATTATAAATTGTTCTATTATAAAGACACATGTACATGTATGTTCATTGAGGCATTGTTTACAATAGCAAAGACCTGAAACCAATCCAAATGCCAGTCAAAGACAGACTGGATAAAGAAACTATGACACATATACACCATGGAATACTATGCAGCCATAAAAAAACGATGAGTTTGTGTCCTTCATAGGGACATGGCTGAATCTGGAAACCATCATTCTCAGCAAACTGACACAAGAACAGAAAACCAAACACCTCATGTTCTTACTCATAGGTGGGTATTGAACAATGAGAACATGTGGACTCAGGGAGAGGAGCATCACACAATGTGGTCAGTTGAGGGTGGGCAGGGGGGCAAAGGGAGGGACAGTGGGGGGTGGGGAGGGTTGGGAGGGATAATGTGGGGAGAAATATCAGATATAGGTGATGGGGGGATGAAGGCAGCAAACCACCTTGCCATGTATGTACCTACCTATGCAACAGTTCTGCATGATCTGCACATGTACCCCAGAACCTAAAGTACAATAAAAAAAAAAAAAACTAGGTTTTACATACTTTGGCCTAATAGTTAAACATGACACCTTTGTCACATTACTTTAGACAGAACTAGTCACATGGTCCCATCTAACCTAACAGCAGAGGGCTGGGAAGTGTCTGTCTTTATATCTGGAGGAAAGGAGACCCAGAAATGGATAGAGCTGGCAGACAAGATCAGTGCAAAAGAGTCATCTGCAGAAAGGAGTCAACAGGAAAGACAGTCTCACCAAGGTACAAACATACAACCACGTACGATGAAGGATGAGAGACCCTTGGGGCTTTGGGGCATAATTTCAAGAAGCTCACTAGTGGGAATTCTCAAGGGGTGATCATGGTAGTCTCAAATTGAAAACATACGATGGATATACAGAACTAAAAAGCAAGAAATTAAGCATACCACTAGAGAAAATCATCTTCATTCAAAAGAAGACAGGAAGGAAGGAAAGAAGAAAAAGAAGACTGCAAAAATAAATAAAAAACAGAAAACAAGTTAAGTGACAGTAATAAGTCCCTACTAATCAATGATAATATTGAATCTATAAGAACTAAATTATCCAATTAAAAGACAAAGTGGCTGAATGGATTTAAAAAACAAAGATTCAATGATCTATTGCCTACAAGAAACACACTTCACCTGCAGAGATACACACATACTGAAAACAAACAGATGAAAAAAGAAATTTCATGCCAATGGAAACCAAAAGAGATCAGGAGGAGCTATGCTTATAACAGACAAAATAGATATCAAGCTAAAAACCATAAGAAGACATAAATTAGGTTATTATATAAAGAGGTCAATTCAACAAGAGGCTATAACAACTGTAAATATATATAATATTTATTTACATAATATATGTATTTATTTACCTAACACTGAAGCATCCAGATATAAAAGTAAATATCATTAGAACTAAAAAGAGAGATAGTCCCCAATGTAGTAATAGCTGGAGACCTCAACACCCCACTTTCAGCATTGGACAGATCTCCCGGACAGAAAATCAACAAAGAAACATCAAACTCAATCTGCACTATAGAAAAAATGAACCTAATACATATTTACAGAGCATTTTATCCAAAAGCTACAGAATACTCACTTTTCTCCTCAGCATACAGATTGTTCTTCTGCTAAGGATAGCTCATATGTTGGGTCACAAAACAAGTCTTAAAGCATTCAGAATTTGAAGTAATATCAAGTATCTTCTCTGACCACAATGAAATAAAACCACAGATCAAAACAAGAGGAATTTTGGAAACTATACACACACATGGAAATTAAACAATATTCACCTGAATGACCAGTGGTGATATAAAGAAATTAAGAAGGAAATTGAAAAATCTCTTGAAACAAATGATAATGCAGACATAGAATACTAAAATCTAGGGGATACAGCAAAAGCAGTACTAAGAGGAAAATTTATAGTTATATGTGCCTACATCAAAAAAGAAGAAAAACTTCAAATAAATAACCTAGTGATGCATCTTAAAGAACTGGAAAAGCAAGAGCAAATTGAACCCAAAATTAGAACAAGAAAAGAAATAATAAAGATCAAGCAGAAACAAATGAATTTGAAGTGAAGAAAATATCAAAGATCAATGAAAGAAATAGTTGGTTTTTTGGAAGAGACAAACAAAATTGACAGACCTTTAGTCCCACTAAAAAAATGAGAAAACTCAAATAAATGAAATCATAGATGACAAAGGATATACTATAACTCATACCTGAGAAATCCAAATGACTATCATTGGCTACTAGAAACAATTATATGGCTATAAATTGGAAATATAAAAGAAATGAAATAAATCTCTTGGTACGTACAACCTACCAAGATTGAAACAGCAGGAAATCCAAAACCCTAACAAGTAACAAGATGACAGCCAGATAGACTTAATAAAAAAGTCTCCTAGTTAAAAAAAAAAAAAAAAAAAAACTCTTAAGAGCCAGTAGCTTTATTGCTGAATTCTGTTAAACATTTAAAGATAAACGAATACAAATCCTAATCAAACTGTTCCAAAAAAAAAAAAAAATAGAAGAAGAGAATACTTCCAAATTTATTCTACAAGGTCAGTATTATCCTGTTAGCAAAACCAGATAAAGACACATCAAAAGAAAACTACAGACCAGTATCTCTGAAGAATATTGATGCAAAAATTCTCAACAAAATACCAGCAAACTGAATTCAATGAAACATTTAAAAGATCACACATTATGACCAGGCAGGATTTATCCCAGGAATGTATGGGTGGTTCAACAAATGCGAATCAATCAATGAGATACATCTTAACAGCAGAATGAAGGACAAAAGCCTTATGATCATTTCAGTTGATTGTGGGAAAGGATGTGATAAAGTTCAACAACCTTTCATGATAAAAAAAATCTCTCAAAAAATTGAGTATAAAAGAACTTACCCCAACATAATAAAAGTCATATATGACAGAATCACAGCTAGTATGGTTTTAAATGGCAAAAGCTAAAAGCCCTTTCTCTTAGATGTGGAACACAACAAGGATGCCTACTTTCATGACTGTCATTCAACATAGTACTAGAAGTTTTCACTAGAGCAATCAGACAAGAAAAAGAAATAAGGGCATCCAAATTGGAAAGGAAGTCAAATTATCCTTGTTTGCAGATGATATGATCTTGTATGTGGAAAGAGCTAAAGACTCCACCAGAAAACTATTAGAACTGATAGATGAATTCAGTCAAGTTGCAGGATACAAAACTAACATGAAAATTGATTAATTTTCTATATAATAACATTATATAATTATATTATATATAACATTATATAATTATATATAATGATATGATATAATTATCTATAAATGCTATATTATGTTATATAATTATATGATATAATTATATATGATATATGTTATATAATTATATGATATATAATTATATTATTATATGATATATATTATATATAATATGTTATATAATTATATGATATGATTATATATAATATAGCATTTATATGTAATTATATAATATAATATTGCATTTCTATATTATAGATATAATTATATAATATAATACAGCATTTCTATATAATAACAGTGAACAATCTGAAAGAGAAATTTTTAAAATAAAATCCCCTTTAAAATAGCCACATATACAATTAAATGTCTAGGAATTAACTAAATAAGTGAAAGATCTTCATAATGAAAACTATACAACGATAGTGAAAGAAATTAAAGAGGATTCCAAAAATGAAAAGTTATTTCATGTTCATAGATTGGAAGAATAAATATTGTTAAAATGTCTATATATCCCCCCAAAAATCTAGAGATTCAATGCGAATCCTTTCAAAATACTAACGTCATTCTTCACAGAAATATAAAACAATCTTAAAGTTTATATGAAATCACAGAAGACCTAGAATATGCAAAACCATCCAAAGCAAAAAGAACAAAGCTGGAGGCATTGCATTATCTGACTTCAAATTATATTACAGAGCTACAGTAACCAAAACAGCATAGTGCACTCATTAAAAACAGACCCATAGACCATGGAACAGAATACAGAACCCAGAAACAAATCCATTCAACTACAGTGAGCTCATTTTTGACAAAGGTGCCAAGAACATACATTGGTGAAAAGTCACTCTCTTCAATAAATGTTCTTGGGAAAATTGGTTTTCCATATGCAGAAGAATGAAACTTAATTCCTATGTCTCACTTTATACAAAAATCAAATCAAAAAGGGTTAAAGACTTTAATATCTCAAACTATGAAACTACTACAAGACAATATTGGAAACTCTTTAGGACATTGGCCTGGGCAATACTATCTCGAGTAAAACCCCACAAGCACAGGCAATCAAAGCAAAAATGGACCAATGAGATCACAGCAAGTTAAAAAGCCTCTGTATAGCAAAGAAAGCAATCAATAAAGTGAAGAGATAACCACAGAATGAAAAAAAAATTGCAAACTACCCGTATGACAAAGGATTAATGATCAGAATATATAAGGAGCTCAAACAACCCTATAGGAAAAAAAACTAATAATCTGATTTTTAAAATGAGCAAAATATTTCAATATATGTTTCTCAAAAGAAGACAGACAAATTGCAAACAGGCATATGAAAAAGTTCTCAACATCACTGATTATCAGCAAAATGCAAGTTAAAACTACATCAAGATAACATCTCACCCCCGTTAAAATGGCTTTTATTCAAAAGTCAAGCAAAAAGAAATGCTGGTGAAAAAGTAAAGAAAAAGGGAACCTTCATACACTGTTGGTGGGAATGTAAATTAGTACAACCACAACAAAAAACAGTTTGGAGTTTCCTGAAAAATTTTTAAAAAAACTGAAAATAGAGTAATCCCACTGCTGGGTATATACCCAAAAGAAAGAAAATCAGTATATCAAAGAGATTTCTGCTCCCTGTGTTTGTGGCAGCTCTGTTCCCAAAAGTCAAGGTTTGGAAGCAATCTGGGTGTCCATCAACCAATGAATGGATAAAGAAACTGTACTTATACACAATGGAGTACTATTCAGCCATAAAAAATAATGAGAGCTTGTCATTTGCAACATGGATGGAACTGGAGGTCATTATGGCAAGTGAAATAAGTCAGGTACAGAAAGACAACCATCTCATGTTTTCACTTATTTGTGGGATCTAAAAATCAAAACAAACTCATGGAAATATAGAAGAGAAGAATGGTTACCAGAGGCTGGGAAAGGTAGTGGTGGGAAGCGGGAAGGTAGAGATTAATGTAACAAAAACAGAAAGAATAAGTAAGACCTAGTATTTGATAGCACAACAGAGGGACTACAGTGAATAATCATTTGTTCATTTAAAAATGATGAAACTAACATAATTGTATTATTTGTAACACAAAGGATAAATGCTTGAGGAAAGGGATACCCAATTTTCCATAATGTAATTATTATTCATTACATGTCTGCATCAAAATATCTCATGTACCTCATAAATATCTATACCTACTTTGTACGCAAAAAAAAATAAAACTAAGAAAAGTTAAAGAAAAAAAGTAAGAACTAGTCTACAAGAGGACAGGCAATGAAAGCAAAAATAGACAAGTAGCATTGCATAAAACTAAAATTTTTCTCGATAGCAAAGAAAACAATCAGCTTAGTGAAGAGGCAACTTACAGATTTGCAACCTGTATAGTATTAGCATCCAAAATATATAAGGAATTCATACAACACAATAGCAAAAAACAAATACATATTCCAATTTTAAAAATAGACAAAGGTCTAGAATAGATAGTTCACAAAAGAAAACCCTCAAATGGCCAACAGGTAGATGAAAAGGTGCTCAAAATCAGTGACCATCATCAGGGAAAAGTAAATCAAAACCCCAAGGAGATATCAGCTCACTCCTGTTAAAATGGCTTAGCAAAAAGTCAAAAGATTGCAAGTGCTGGTTAGGATGTAGAGAAAAAGGAAGCTTTGTACACTGTTGGTGGAATGTAACTGGTATAGTCATTATGAAAAACAGTATGGAGGTTCCTCAAAAATTAAAAATAGAACTCCCATATGACCTAGCAATTCCTCTCCTGGGTATATATCAAATGCAAACAAAATCTGTGCCTTGAGGAAATATCTGCATTTATATTCACTAAAATATTATTCACAATAGCCAAGATACAGAAACAATTCGAATGTCCATTGGTGGATGAATGGATAAAGAAAATGTGGTATAATATACAACAGAATACTATTCATCACAAAAAGAAGGAAATCTTACCATTTGTAACAACATGGGTGAACTTAGAGAACATTATGCTGAATGAAATAAGCCAGGCACAGAAAGTCAAATACTGCATGATCTCAAACATAGGATCTAAAAATGTCAAACTCATACAAGTAAACAGTAGAATAGTAGTTATCAGAAACTTCGGGAAGGAAAAATGGGAAGATGGGAAAAGGGTACAAAGTTTCAGTAATGTAAGATGAATAAGTTCTGGAGAGCTAAGTTTCAGCTTGGTAACTGTAGTTAATAATGATGAGCAGTCTACTGAAAATTTGCCAGGAGTGCAGATCTTACGTTAATGCTCTCATCACACATATGCAGAAAGAAAATAACAACTATTTCCTATGAGGTGCTGGATATGTTAATTAGCCTGACTGAGATCACTTCACAATGTACGTGTATATCAAAAAATCATGTTGTGCATGTTAAGTATATACAATTTTTATTTGTCAATTAGACCTCAATAAAGATGAATGAATAAACACATAAAAGTAAGAACCAGGTGGAATCTAAAACACTGAGACCTGATCTTTTTCTCCCCACCGATCACCCCTGCCCATAAAAATTGATGAGAAACTCCAGATACGGACTTCAGACAACAGATTGGGGTTGGGTTCAGGGCACTGTATCCTGGGAGGTATTTCTTGCACACCTGGAGGATGAGGCTCCTAGATGCATTCTGGAGTGATGCACACTGAGTGTTCCAAGGTTTTACACTTTCACCGTCTTAGAGAGTCAACCCCTGGGGTTAAGAAGAGAGTCTATTTACATTCAGAAGTAAGGTCCTACCTGAATGTTTTCCAGTAGTTGCACATGTCAGGCTCCCTTCTCCAGCTCGGAGAAAGAGGGCACTAACAACAACTGGGTGGAGAGCACTGCCAAGGGAGGCTGGATAGGTCTTTCCTTAGGAAAAGGGGGGGAAAAAAGCTTTGCAAAGCTTTAAAAAATTCCACATGATAAATGAATAAAATTAACCCAAAACTTTAATTAAAGTACACGAAAGAAATGATTTTCTTTAAGAAATGGAAGTTTAGACATTATCATTTGGCGTCTTCAACAGGATGCAAGTGCACCACTTGTATAAAAATGTAGCAAAAAGATAAGTGTCCAGGGACAAGCTGATTTGGAAAGGAAACAGAGATGATGGAAGAACTCAAGAACACTCGAAATTAAATGACAGAATTAAAGAATGCATTGGAGGCAGAAGAATACATAGCTGAATATGTAAAACCTTAAAACATCAAGAACAAATTTGAAAATAACAGAAGTAGAAGAAGAGGCAAAGAGATAAAAATAATGAAAGAAAAAGATGCTAAAAATTGAGGCCTGAAAAGGGAGATTCAACCTACGAAATGTAGGGATTACTTAGGAATAACAGAAGCAACAATTGGGGACATAATCAAAGAAAATGTGTTTCCTAATTTTTTAAAAAAGCTTTGAGAGTTTAGAGATTCAGGGCTTGCCACACTGCTCCTGGAAGAAGTCATCCATTTTTCCAGGGCGATGCTCACTAGGGCCCGTGCTTCCCACGCCCAGCACTCTCCAACACACTGCCAGGCTATGTCCTACTCCCAGGCAGCCCATGGGCAATGGGGAGAGACAGACCACAAGCATGTAAAAGAACAAGATAGCCACAGTTAGTGACAAGCTAGAAAAATGATATAAATGCTTGGTATCCAGTGCAAATACACATAACCAGTCAGACTGAAAGTTGTAACCAATTAGAACAGATATCAAAAAACTTTTAGTTTACTGGTTGTAATATATACATGCAGAATATAAGTGCTGGTGATTGGTGATAGGAAAAAAAATGAAAAATATTGAGGCAATAAACACAGTGGCAGTGGAGTGGAGCAGGCTGTACAGAGAACGTGTCTTTGGAGAGGAGCTTGGGTCTGGCCTGCCAAGCATTTTGAGGTGGAACGGGTCAGCAGAGGGAACAGCAGTGCCAGTCTCTAAGGTGGCAATGATCCAGCAGCGCAGCCAGGCAGGACTTAGCTCTGCTGGAGTCAGAGGAGGCGGGCAGGGGAGCCAGGAACGGGGGTCAGAGAGGCCATCAGAAGCCAAGCCACATGCATCTTCCTGGCCAGGGAGAGGAGCCCAGGTTCCATTCTACAGGCCATGAGAGACATTGGAGATTTCTAAACACGAAGATAACAACATAATTTATATTTTAAAGAGACTCACCTGGCTAACATTTAAACATGGATTGCAGGGGAGTGAGAGCAGAGAAATCAGAAGGCAGTAATATCTCCCTACATTTTTGCATTGCAATTCTGAGGATAAAACATTTTATAAGCATCCAGAGATAGACAAATCACAGCTATACTCAAATTTGATTGGCCACAGACCTCTTCTCTCAGGCACAAAATGCAGGAGAATGAAGGAGTTTTGAAGCCGCTGAACAACTTTGCAGAAGCTAGAAGTGCAGTGTTCTCTCCCTCCTTTCCCTGCTCTGATGCCTCACCGGGCCCCTGGCTCAGCGCTGATGCGGCAGGAGCCTTAGCGGCCGGCTCCTGCTGGCATCTGCTTTGTCTTCCCGCACTAACAAGGCAGACTCTGTGCCTCTACTCTGTCGCCCCACCCGGAGCACCTCACAGAGCACTCTGCTGGTATCAAGCTTCCTACAAGTTCTGTTTGCTTGTTTGTTCATTTTCTGATGGGGACAATTGGGGATCTCAGAGTTATGAAAGGTATGCTCTAGGAAGGGAAATAGAGGTTGAATTTCATAACTGCACTAATAATTATAACAGTAAGTAATGGATATCACGAAACCAGGCCCTGCCCTGTGCTTGCCTCTTAACCCGCGGTTTCACTGCTTCTCTCAATAAATATTCAAAGGAGATACTGAAATCCGCACGTTTTCTAGGAGAAACTGGGGGTTAGGAAGGTGAACTAGGCCAGGCATGGTGGCTCACTCCTGTAATTCCAGCACTTTGGGAGGCAGAGGCAAGCAGATCACTTGAGCACAGGAGTTTGAAATCAGCCTGGGCTACATGGTGAAATCTCATCTCTACGAAAATAAAAAAATTAGCCAGGCATGGTGGTGCTGGCCTGTAGTCCCAACTACTTAGGAGACTGAGGCAAGAGTGTCTCTTGGGCCAGCCTTGGCAACAGAGTGAGACACTGTCTCAGAAAAATAAATAAATAAAAAGAAAAGTGAACGAACTTCCTCAAAAAGGGAGCATACAGGTTGACCCCAATGTATATAAAACCAAAGCCACTTTTCAACATGACCTGGATTTATTTTGCAGAGAGAGAACAGATGTGCCATTGGAGAAAGACACACCCCACCATTAATGTACAACATTCAGAGGAGAAAGGGATGAAGGGAAACACTCAGCTATTGGTGGCCCTTGCATTCTACGCTGGACTTAAGAACTCACTTTGGGAAAATTGGGCAGTAACATTACATGAGGATTGTAGTGGTACCAGACCAGTTAGATTGGAGCTGCAGGAAGCCATTGAGAATTACTGCATGAATGAATGTACTCTAATTCACCAATATTTGAAATACAAAATTTGCTATCCTTTTTTGCTGTTGCCAGTATATTTTTTTTCCAAAATGAGTAAATGTACTGATAACTTTTCCTTTCTACCAAATAACATTCACGTGTGCCTTGCTTCCCACAACATGAGATTTGTGCCAGCAGCCTTCCTTACCCACAGATCTGTGCTCTCCCCAGGGAGATGACCAATTCCCGACTGCTCCAATCAGGCATGCAGCCCTGAACTTCAGAGGGAAGAACAATACAAATGACTGCCAGTGGCCATAAGTTCAAAGCAACAACCTTGAACTTTAAAAAGCATAAAGGGAAAGGAAAAAGAAACCTCCACGAGGCTTTCAGAGGAAAAAGAAAGTCCTTTGTTTCCATTTAAATCCGGCTCTGTCCCAGTTTGTGATACACCTGCTCTTGCAGCAGCTCCTGGGAGAAGGAGGGCCCTCTAGAGGGTCCTCAGCCACCTCCATTCCACAAGGCCAGGTAAAAGTCCTGCTGAGAAGAAAGATTACATCTGTGTGCATGGTCTGTTTGGCTTTGAGTTCTCACATAGCTTGCTCCATGAAGTCGGCCTCTAGGCATGCTGACACCAAGGAGCAAGCAGCCCTGCTGCAAACTGGTTCAGAAGTAAGGGGAGAGGCCAAAACCTCTGCAGAGGAAAGACTAGGAATACCCTGCAGGTACATCTCAGGAAACACAGAGAAGCCTAAGCTGCTCCCACATGCCCCTTCTTTTCCTAGGAGAGGAATCTTAAAATAACAGGATGCCAGAGAAGGACTTTAAGGCAATGTAAGTTAAGTTTTTACTGTATTTCTTTTAGAGTTACAATAAATATTAGTCTTCCTTTTCCTTTTTTTTTTTTTTTTTGGAGATTCAGGGTGGCAGAAATGATACAATTCCAGATGTTAAAAAAGGTTATTGACAAGGAAAGTCATTGCTGATATAAATGATGTCCTCTGGATTTGATTCATTGTCTGTGCATTTATATCTAACGATCTGGGTAGAAAGACAAAGAAACTGAAAACAATACTTGGAATTTTTCAGCAGATGAGACCAAGGAAGACCAGTGAGGCTCATGGTATACAAGAAATATAGCTCAAGAGTATTCTAGTTGAGAATAAAGAGAAGAATATTGTTATATAAAATAACAAAAATGCAAACTAGAAGCACAATATCTCCAAATATTTATACATATGTGCACAGAATCAATCAAGGAAAACATGTCTAATGAAAGTAGGAATATATAGGACATGAGATTTTTAATAAATTTATTTTTCTTCTCTATACTTTCTTGTTTTCTTTTTTACCAAGAGCAGACACCATTCCAATAATCACAATAATAAAGGTTATCAATAAATAACACAATAAATAGCCCACAAAATGGCAGAAAAAAGCAACTGATAGCTTTCATATTGAAGAAATATAGTTACAAAAGTATCAATGGATAGAATAAATCTAACTTGGACACACTGAGGGAATTTTGAGTGTCTTTCAACTTATCCAGAACACACAACAGAGATGTTAGAAAAGAAAAGATATGAAGAATGTCAAGACTTCCTAGTATACTTCTAATAGCAACATCAAAAATAGACACTACAGTAAAAAGCAGAGAAGCAATATTCAAAGCTGAATAAAACATGAATCCTTGGACAGAAAAATTATGCTTAATTCTTAAAAGAATAAATAAAATGAATATGAGCCTAGACATATCAGAGTAAAAGACATAACATAAAGGCAAAATAGGAAAACAGTAAGAACTACAAGTGGGAAAGACAGGTTACTTACAACGAAATGACAACAGATTAATATCAGATACCTTATCGTCAAAGAAAGATGTCAGATAATATTAGCAGATTAAAGTTCTAAGAGGCAAGTACATCTATCAAACTTGGATTCTATACCATGAAAAACTTAAGAAAGCCAGGAAAAAGAAGGAAAGGGAATTAGTGAAATAATGAATGAACGAAATGAAAATATCAAAAAGTAAAAATTTTAAAAAGAATTTGGGAACTGAAAAAAAATGAAATAAAAAATTTTTCTAGAAGGGCTGAATAGTAGATCTGAGCAAGCAGAAGAATCAGCAGATGTGAAAGTTAAGGATCAGAAAGCAATTTTCCAGTCTGATGATCAGAAAGAAAAAAATGAAAAAAAAGTGAAGAGTCTGAAGGACATATAGGGTGTCATCACATTTACCAACATAAGATGATGGGAAATTCAGAAGAGTAAGAGAAAGAAATGGGAAGAAAAAAAAATTGAAGAAAGAATGGCCAAGGACTTCTTAAATTTACTAAAAGACATGCATCTACAATTCAAAGAATCTCAGTAAACTTCAAGTAGGTTACCCCCAAATAAATCCACACAAAAGCACATAATCAAACTTCTGAAAGATGAAGGTAAATAGATATGAAAGTAGCAAGAGAAAGGCAATTTGCCAAGTACAAGGGATCATTAATAAGATTCATAGCTAATTTCTCATTGTAAATCATGGAGGCCAGAGAACGGGGAATAATATATTTAAAGTTCTGAAGAAAAGAAACAAAAAAGCAAATAAAAACAACAAAGCATCTAGCACCCAAGAATTCTACACCTGGCAAAATTATTTTTTAAAAATGAAGGAGAAATTAAGAAATAGTCAGATAAACACAAACTGAGAAAGTCTATCACTAGTAGTTTTCAAGAAATGCTAAAAGGAGTCCTTCAGGTTGAGATGAAAGAACACTAGACAGCAACTCAAAGCTGCATAAAGAAATTAGAAACTTCAGTAAAGGTAACTACATAGGTAAACATAAAAGATACTTTTTTGTCTGTTGCTCCTCTTTTTAATTCTTACATGATTTAGAAGACAAATTCATCCACAAAATGTGTAAAGATCTGGTAATAGGCACACAATATAAAGATGTAATTTGTGACAATAATGATATAAAACAGAGTAATGGAGCCATATAAGAGCAGAGTTTTTATGCTATTGAACCTAAGTTGTTATCAATTTAAATGAGGTTATATAAATTTAGGATGTTAACTTTAATCCCTATTGTAAACGCTATGAAGATATCTAAAAAATACACACATACAAAATGAGAAGAGAAACAAATTGATACAAAACAAAACAAAAAAATTAATTAAACCCAAGCGTAATGATGGAAATGAGGAACAAAAAAGATAAGACATAAGGAATGTAATCAATAAAATGGTAGAAATCAGTCATCACTAATTGGTAGTTTTTAAGTATAAATTTATTAAACTTCCCAGCCAAAGAACATATATTGGCAGAAAATTTAAAAAAAGAAACATGATATAGCTATTTATTGCTTTAAAAAGACATACTTTGGATCCCAGTACAGAAATAGGTTGAAAATTAAAGAATGGGAAAAGATAGCGAATAACAATTATAACCAAAAGAAATCTGGGGTTAATATATTAATGTCAGACACAATAGACTTTTACATAAAAAATTGTTGCAAGGAAAAAGAATGTCACATATTAATAAAAGAAGATAAAACAATTATATACTATATGCAACAAATAACGGAGCCCAAAAACATATGATGCAAACATTGACAGAATTGAAGGAAAAAATAGTTTTAAAATAATAGCTGTGAATCTTAGTATCCCATTTATAATAATAGACAGAACAGCTAGACAGAAATTCAGTAAGGGTATATAAGATTTGAACACCCTACAAATCAATTAGGTCTAAAAGACGTACATACGCAGACTCCACTCAACAATAGCAGAATGCGCATTCTTCCCTAGTACACGTAGAGCATTCTTCAAGATAGATCACAGGTTAGGCCACAAAACCAGTCTCAATAAACTCAAAAAGATTAAAATCAACCAAAGTGCGAGCAAAAAGTGAACACATATGGAAAAGTTGAGAGCAGAAACCAATGGCGAGCAAACAAATTTGAAAAACCTTTTACTAATCAAAGTGCTAACTATAATGGGGAAAAGTCGGACTTCAGTTTAACATGATAAACTAGAACTTTTTCAGAGAATTTTCCTCTTCTAATAACTAATAAAATCAGACAAAACTACCAGAGAAACATCAGTGATTTACCATCAAAAATAAAACAAATAAAATGGAAGATAGCTTAAAGCAACCTTTAAAAACTGGGGCTGGTTGCAAGAACAGAAGGTTCTGGTCTGAACCATACTTTGTCCACTAAGCCCGACTTTACTCCAACCCTTCCAGCAACCAACAAGACAAACTAGGAAAAAACCTCATTTCTTCACAAGTGTTTTGCAGGGAAGCAATCTTAGTTGTTGTGTCCATTTTTTTCTTCTATTGCCTCAAAGATAATAATAATAAAAAGAAAGGCAATGTAGTTAGATGAGGTAAAAGGGCAAAGTTCCTAGAACCACACAGTGACTTGGAGGGAAGATGTACAGTCAGAGGGTCTTTCTATGGGAATGGGGTATGTTGCACACTTAAGTGAAGAAAACACTAGTACAGTAAATGCTGAAGTCTCTCAAAACGAAGCAGAGACCAAGACGATGCAAAGAATACAGCCTTGGTTTGTCCCTTCTTGTCCATAATAACATGACTTTCCTTATAGAAAAGCATTTTATCTGTCACTCTATTATTATGTATATGACTAGAAAATATTTAAAATAAAATACCTAATATTAATATTATATACGGATCATAGGATTACCGGTGACATTGCTTTTTTCTTTTTAACTTTTTGCACTATTTTAATTATTCAAAACTAGAATTTTGGAAAAAATAATAGTAAATTTGAAGATGGGAAAAAAAGTCTAAAAAAGATGCCAAAATGTTTATAATAGTTTAATGGTTTAATCTGGATGATGTGACTGTGGATGCCTTTTATTTGCATTTTGTATATTTTAACATTTCCCAAAATGATTTTCAATCTCTTTGTTTGTTTTTTGTTTTAGACCATACATGTAAAGGTCTTGGAAGTTATTACTTATATCTTTACACCAAAAAAAAGCTGAGCAAACTGAAACTTAATGACTTTTCTTGGACTCATCAGAAAACTAAGGTTGCAAGACAAACTACGACTACAAAATTCTGAGAGACAGGAAAATCCGCAGCCAAGAGCTTCTCAACAGCCAAGAGGAAGAGAAGGCACTACAGCCATAAACCAGTAGGGACATTTAAATGGCAATTTCAACAAATACCTGAAGGCTGAGCATGAGCTAACTTGAGAGTGAGAAACTCCTGGGGATGCACTATTAGAAGTAGCTTCACTTTTCATGGGTTTTATTTCCAGGAGCCCCACTAGAGATGAGAGAAACATACCCAAAGCTTTCTCTACAACAAAGGACTACTCTACAGGATAAATGACTTTACCAGAGTGTTATCCTAGCTGGGGAAAGAGCATTGCTCCCACTTCAGCCCCGTCTAGACTGCCTGTCTCATCAGAGTGGGAGAAATAAACCACACAACTAGAAAAACACTTCTGAACATGAACAGCCTAGAGACACAAGCCCAATAATAGATTGACATTTAGTCATAATAGTATAGAATGCATCCCCTCACTCACATATTTTTACATACCATCTTAGCTTCCATATGGCAATAGAGGGTTACAGATATAGGAACTAAGATCTGCAGACTTAGTGAGGAGGAACACATAGGGAAACCCAAAATGAAACAGGAATCAAAACCAAGTAAGCCGAAGAACTTTGATGTTTCTGTGTAACATACATAACAT
Source organism: Cheracebus regulus (assembly GCA_963574635.1). Classification (NCBI taxonomy): domain Eukaryota; kingdom Metazoa; phylum Chordata; class Mammalia; order Primates; family Pitheciidae; genus Cheracebus; species Cheracebus regulus. The sequence goes on along the minus strand of CAUYQU010026622.1, from coordinate 18,864 downwards.
AGAAGTAGAAAAAAAGACAATGAAGCAGAAGAAATATTTGAAGGAAGAAGGGTCAGTAAGTTTCCAAATACTGATGACAGACATCAAACTGCATATCTGGGAAGATCAGAGAAATGTCAATCATGATAAATTATAAAGAAAAGCTACATCAAGGGATTAAAACTGCAGAAAAACAAAAACAAAGACATATTCTTTAAAGAAGTCAGAAGGAAAATAACAACTTATCTATAGGAGACAAAAATAAGAATTCTTAAGGACTTATTGTCAGAAACTATGAAAGTGAGAAGAAAGTGGAGGAAAACATTTAAGTTACTGAAAAAATAACTTCCTAACCTAAAATTCTATATTCAGAAAAAATACATCATTTAAATATGAAGGGAAAATAAGGACTTTTCCAGACAAACAAAAATTAATGGAATTTATTGCCAGCAAACCTAACTTGCAAGAAATGTTAAAAGAAGTTCTTGAAGGAGAAGGATAGTAATATAGGTCAGAAACTCAGATCTACATAGAATGTATAGCACTGGAGGAGAAATAAATGAAAATAAAATCCTTTTTCTTCATTATTTTTTACTAATCCAAAAGATAACTGCTAAAGTAATCATAGTAACAACATACTGGGTATTTACAACATATACATAAATGAAAATAATTGCAATAATAACGTTAGGATGAAGAAGAGTAGGAAATTTTTGTGATGTTACAACTGAACATGGGAAGTGGCATTGTGTTATTTGAAGAATGTAGGTTACTTAAATCTTTGGAGCAACTACTAAATTTTTAATGTATAATTTATATGCTAAGTAAGGAGGTAAAATAAAATTATATAAAATTTCCAAATAAAAAAGCAGAGAAAGCAGGGCAAGAGTACACAAACAAAAAACCCAAATGCAATGAACAGAATAAAGTTATAAATATAACATATATGAATCCATTTCTATCAACAATCATTTAGAGTAGATTTAAAAACATAACCTAACTATATGTTGTCTACAAAAACCCTATTAAATTTAATAATTCAGACAGTTTAAAATAAAGGATTAGTAAACATATATCATGCTAAGACTAATCAAAATAGCTGGAGTAGTTATTTCAATTTCAGATAAAATGGACTTTAGAATGAGGAAATTCAGGCATAAAGAGCAGCATTGCATTGTGATAATGTAGTCTCTTCTCCAAGAAGACAAAACATCATTTAATGGAAAGGTACCTAACAACTGGATGTACTCCCTTATAGTGTATATCCAAATATGCAAGCCCAAACTTAAAGAACTACAAGATAAAGTAGACAAATTTACTATTACAGTTGGAAATTTCAATCCCTTGCTTTCAGTAATAGGCAACAGCAGGCAAAAAAAAAAAAAAAAAGTATGAAAATGGTTAACCTAAAAGGCAATATCTATCAACTTGATCCAACAACATTTACAAAAAATCCATCCAACTCTAGCAGAATACATGTTCTTCTCAAGCTCATATTCTGGGCCCTAAAGTACATTTTAAAAAATTTAAGAGAATGAAATACAATAGACCTTCTCTGATTACAGGTATTAAGCTAGACATCAGTAACAGAAAGATAGCTAGAACATCCCTAAATACTTTGAAAGTATAAACACATGAATAAAACAAGTCTCAAGATAAATTTTTAAAATACAATATTTTGAATTAAGTTAAAATGAAAATGCAACTTACCAACATTTGTAGAATGTAGCAAAAGCAGTGCTCAGATAAAAAATGAGACATTAAACATATATATTATAAAAGAATAAGGATTGAAAATCAGTCATTAAAACTTCCATCTTAGAAAAGTAGAGAAAGAGGAGAAAAGCATATAGCAAGAAGAAAAAAAAAAGGCAGAAATAAATGAAATTGAAAACATAACACAATAGAGAAAATAAATGAAACATAAAGTTGGTTATTTGAAAAGATCAATAAAATTGATTAACCAATAGCCAGGCTGAGAAAAATGGAGAGAAAACTAATTACCAATGTTAGAGATAAGTGAGCGATCATCAGTACTGATTCCATGAAAGGTGAAAGGATAGTAAAAGAAAGATAAGGAAGAACTATGCCTACAAATCTGATAAACTAGATAAAATGTATCAATTGCTTAAAACAAAAACACTAAGAGAAATAAATAATCTGAAAAGGTCTGTATCTATTAAAAATGTAATAATAATCTAAAACCTTCTTCTAAAAGGCAACTAATTCCATATGATCTCACTGCTGAATTCTACCAAATATTTAAGAAACAATTAATTCAAATTTTATCTATCATCTTCCAGAAAATATAAGTAAAATGAATACTTCCTAGCTAGGCCACCATTACCCTAGTATCAAAACCAGATAAAATATTACAGGAAAAGAAAACTACAGACTAATATCTCTCATAAACATACATGCAAAAATCCACAACAAAATATTAGCAAATTGAATCAACAAGGTATAAAAATAAATATATACCACGAACAAATGAGGTTTATTCCAAGTATGCAGAGCTGCTTTGGCTTTTGAAAATCAGGCATTGTCATCTACCACCTCAACAGAATAAATATGAAAAATCATATGATCAGATCAATTGATGCAGAAAAAGCATTTGACACAACCCAACACACATTCATTGATGAAAGCAAGCTACGATCAGAGGAGGAATTTCATCAACTTGATTAAGAATATCTACACAAATATAAATTTAACCTGGTACTTATAGGTGAAAAAATGGAAGCTTTGCTCCTATGATTGTGAAAGATCTTGATTGTGAAAAATCTTCTTGAGACAAAGATATCCTCTCTCGCCAATCTTATTTAACATCACACTAGCTATTGCAATACAACAAAACAAAAGAAAAAAGAAGTAAAAGTTGTATACATTGGAAAAGTCTGAGTCTCTATTTCATAATGGTATTAGAAACCAAGGTCTGAACACTAGCTGTGCTCACTCTAGTAGAGTTTCAGTGCTTCTAGACACTCTCAGCTGACAGAGCAAGGAAATGACTGTGTGTATACCAACTTGTATGTATACTCATGTGCATATCATATGCCTAAAGTTACCCATCTATGTCTGCGTTAAGTGGAGCATAGGCCATACTGATGTTGTTGCAGAATTTTAGAGACTGGAGGCACCGCTGAGGTTGCAGAAGGAGTTTATTTTAGGTGTACACTGGCCCAGCTTGGAGTTGGATCCAAAATGGCTGAGCCCTTAACAAAGACAGGGCTTGGTTTTTTATACATGAAGTACACAGTAGCACTAAAACAAGTTTGCAGGTGTAGAACAAAGAAATTTATCAAGCAATGACAGGCACCTAACTTAGGCATATACATATGACTGTTGCTTTGCAACCCAGCTGTTCGCTGTCTGTAGAGCTCAAGGATTCTAGCACGGGCCTTACCTGTTGCCTTCTGCCATAGTGCCCAGAAGGCTCGAGTCCTGCCTGATTGGGCATTTCTGATGACCTTCGCTATGTTACAGAAACCTACAGTTATCAGCTATAGAGAACAAGAATACAAGAATTTGTAAACTTATAAAACTTGCAAAGCAGGATACAATTCCACAGGAGGAGGAAGGCCTGAGGGAAGTTTGCTTATAAAAAAATTTAACTTCTGCTTCTCTTTCCTGCATTAATTTATTTTTATATTATGTTGTTTTATCAAGTTTTCTTTTCCCTCTTCAATGTCTTTGACTCTGATCCATTACCACATGGGTTATTCCAGGCTGCTCTGCTTGTTCATCTGTAACCTCCCACTCCAACAGAGAGACACCTACCTGGCTTTCACCATCTGCCTTCCATTTACTTAATTTTCACTAATTTCTAAATGCCATTTCCATGGTAACTGTAAACGTATGTACTATATGGACAGATAGTGGGCATTAATTCTAGCTATACTTATATGTTCTTGTCCTTTAGAAATAATTTTTAAAATTTTCTGTATTATATAGGGTAAATACACTTCCTTCTCTAAATTAACTGAGTTGACTTTTAATACCCTTTTTTCCTTTAAATTCTTCACTTTGTGTTAGCTCAATCCTTGGACTTACATTTGACACATGGTGAGTAGTAAGGAGTCTCTGAGTTGTCTGGCAAATACCAGACACTGTGATCTAAAAAGTCCCCAGGTAAGAAAGAAACTTTCTCACAGCACCTTGATCCTATGTGCCATGCCTAAAACTGCCTACATTCATTACACAAAAATATTCAATATACCATAGCGATAAAAGGGGAAGGAGAATAGAAGAAGAGAAGATTGGCTAAGTATTCTCAGACCTCTGGTTCCCATGATCTTTTGTCTTCAGCACTCTCCAACTTCCACTTTCTATACCTCTCTGTCCAGTTAAAATGGAGCCTCATCATCTTGTCTGTACCAGTTCATCTTTTCCCAGCTCACCCATCCTGCAAGTGTCCACACAGGAAGTTGTGTGCATTTCCTCATTTTGGCAGGTGGTGTTTGATAGTGTCTCCTAATTGCTGTGCTGAAAGGATTATGAGGTGGTGGTTATTAATCAGGATATAATATATAATGCGACAGTGACAAACCAATCTCCAAGTGGCTTAATAACAAGATTTATTTATTATTCAAGTCAGTCTTATGTAGGGTACCCTCTTCTATCTTGAAACTATTATTCCCTTTGAAACACACCCTCCAAGATCACCGCAGTAAGAACATAAAGAGCTGAGTATCATGAGACATAGTTTCAAGAATTAAGATCCTAGGCAGATCACGAGGTCAAGAGATCAAGACCATGGTGAAATCCCGTCTCTACTAAAAAATACAAAAATTAGCTGTGCATGTGGCACATGCCTGTAGTCCCATCTACTTGGGAGGCTGAGGCAGGAGAATCACTTCAACCCAGGAGGCGGAGATTTCAGTGAGCTAAGATTGCGCCACTGCACTCCAGCCTGGTGACAGAGCAAGACTCCATCTCAAAAAAAGAAAAAAAAAACAAGCCTAGAAGTGGCTTATCAGTTCAGTCCAGTTACATAAACCCAGCATAGCTACAGTGAGGCTGGGAAATGCATACCTGCTTGTGCCTAGGAAGATGTGAGCATGTGTCAAAAAAAATGTATGTTGTATCAGCCACAGTAGACACGAGCCTGGAGTTAGAGTTTCTACTATTGCTACCAAAACAGCAGGGGTTCAGTCAGGTGCTGCTGCTCACCACACAAAAAGTTAATATTAAGACAGTGATTATTCCCAAGGAAGAAGGCTTTGATTATGTGCTGCAACCAAGTAGTTGGGAGATCAGTCTCAAATCCATCTTCCTGAATAAAACTGGGGGCTTACATAGCAGGGAAGAAATGTAACACATGTGGGAAAACAGAAATTAGGTAGGGGCAAGGAAGAGGAGTTGGTTAACAGGAAGCAAGCGGTCGCTTAGGCAATCTTGGTGAGGGGCTAGTGTTTCATTGTCCAAATGCAGTAATAAGGTGAGTTTCAGCTCCATGGTACTATCTGAGAGGCCTGATAGTTGGTTTCTGAAACAGGAACTCAGTTAAGATAAATGTAACTTTCTCAGGTTTTAAGACTGGGAGGATCGATTTCTATGTTTATTCAAGGAAACCATAAATATCAGCTCTATGAGACAATTGGATCAGTTTCAGTTCCTGATTTTCTACTTATAAATTCTTCAATCATACAGAATCTGGTATTAATATTTCTGGCTGCTTCCTGCTGATGAGGGGTGTTGTGGGCAGCTCCATAACGTGGGTGACCACGTGGCTATGCAGGAATCAAAAGTTAATCTAATACTATGGTTTTCTTCTGAACCACAGCCTTTCTCTCATTAGTCCCCCATGTGTGCTAAAGACAAATCATAGCAAGACCAACTTGCCTGCAAAATAAGCTTCAATCTTATGCACTTGGCCTGATTACACACACAAAGTGCAGGAAGAATCATTGTCCATGTAGGTTGTCTGAAATTGTCTTTGCTGGAACCTCTCACAATGTCATTTCAGTCAAAGCCCTGGAAAAATAACCAGTTCTTCCGACTGCATCCCATTATAAAAGAAGACAGATTCTTACTGAACTTATGTAAGGAAACACATTGCCATGAATTAAACATATTCAAAAATGGTTTGTGAATTCTGGAGAAATTAGGCATAGAGAGAAATGTGCCTCAAATTCTGTTTATTAAAGTATACTCTGCTCAATTATTAAAGGCAGCAATGTTTCAATTTTTGTAAAAGCTGTAAATTTATTTTACTTTCCTATTAGTTCAATCCATGCAATCAACTTCTGCTCTGCTTCCTTGGGTTAACAATTTTTATAAACTTATTAGCCTTTGAATTAGTGTCCTGGAAATTTTCTCTGTAATTCAATGGCACAATTTCCAAAGTTATCAGAAACCTACCTTCAAGAGTCATTTACATGGACACCCCCAAAGAAGCAAGCCCTAGACTGCAGCTGATTATAAGTCACTTTTTTAGAAGAATCAAAGCAAAACAACAATTGCAGATAACAAACGTCCTAAGACAGCCATAAAGACACAGTTGACAAGGAAAATTGGTTATCTCTGTGTCATACAACAATTTAACATAATAATCATAATTATTACTAACAACATATATTAAAACATACCAGAATTTTAGGAATGTATATAATTCTGGAATGCATATTAATATCACATTTATATTAATATAACACAAAGTTCAACACCACTTCAGATTTGACAATCCTTCCTGCGTAATTCTAGCATGCCAAGTCAAAATGATAAAACTAAAAGTTTTACCTTTCGATAGAGAGAAGACTCAGTTTTCCAAACAATAACACCTAACAGGCATCATGAGTCAACTAAATATATCTCCACCCTTCTTTTTTAACCTACAGTTTATTCAAAAGCTAAACAAAAAATCTTTTATCTTTTACTAATATTACACAAATATTTTGTTCAAAAGAGAAAACCAAATTTTACATTGGTCTGGTGTATTATTGTTAAGGCTAGTGTCAATAAAACCTTATAAACAAACGTATCTAGCTGTGTGTGTGTGTGTGTGTGTGTGTGTGTGTGTGTGTGTGTGTGTGTGTGTTTTGAGACAGAGTTTCACTCTGTCACCAGGCTTGATTGCAGTGGACAAATCTTGGCTCACTGCAATCTTCGCCTCCTGGGTTCAAGTGATTCTCCTACCTCAGCCTCCCAAGTAGCTGGGACTACCAGTACACACCACCACACCTGGTTAATTTTTGTATTTTCAGCAGAGATGGTTTTCACTGTGTTGGCCAGGATGGTCTCAATCTCTTGATCTCATGATCTGCCCACCTTGGCCTCCCAAAGTGCTGGGATTACAGGTGTGAGCCACCGTGCTCAGCCCAGATGTATCTAGTTTTAATCAGTTTGACCATGAGGTATGATTTCAATAAACCTTTTATAAACTTTTATAATTTTCTGTTAAAGAGCAGATCAATGCTCCAAGAAAATCCTCTTATTCTAACACAGGAGCCCAGATGATGGTTTCACATCAATGTGCTTCTGATATCAATATTTAATTTATAGAAAAACTTAGAACTAATTTTATCTCTCAAAATTGGCCCTTACAATCTCTTGTGCCCACCTTTTATGTAATAGTCCCTGGGCCTAGAGGGATTGAATGGTTTTAATTTCTGGCCCTGTGTCTCACAAAAGCAGTTGGCTTGATTGTCATCTTCTCCTGGGTTGGAAGATGACGTTTTCACAAAGATTAGTGCTCAAGACTTAGCAGGAATAGGTGAATTTTTCCAACCCAGGAGTCAAGCCCTGTAACTTAACAGCACAAGGATTAGTTAATAGAACATTTATACTGCAGAAAGTCCTACCATTTTCTCTATCACGTCACAAATTGAAACACTGCAATTTGGTGTCTAGTAGTTACCCTCTGCAGCAATTCAAATTACTGTATTAAAGTGGTTAGGTTACTCCTTGCATATATCTAATTGCTAGCATTCTAGTGACAGAACTGTGACCAAAAGCATCAACTATGCATTAGGCCCTATGCCAAACTTGTCAAACTAAGACAATTAACTTTTTTCTCCACCATTTAAAAAATGGTAAAAGCAAATATCACTCTTGGAAATCCAGTATGAAAATAATCTCCTTTCATTTAAATATGATACAGCAAAACAAGAAGAAAGTGAGAGAAGGCACACAGTATAATTTCTTCTTAGCTATTTTTAAAGGGTATCATCCTCTAAAATATTTCTAAGATTGGTTTCTAGATATAGTATGGAAAACTGGATTAGGTAACTTTAATCACTAGAATCTTCAAACCAGTAATCACAAGAATCTTCAACCATTGTTAACACTTGTACAAATTTTGTTTTCAAGTACATACATGAAGGCCCAACAGTGATAGCCTTGAGAAAAAATCACTAGAAAGTCTCAAATTTTTATTACTACTTAATTCAAGTGAATGCCACTTAATTTTAATAATGGTCAACACAACTAATATAGTTTGAGAGAAACCCCAATCCCTATGATTTCTTTTTATTTATTTATTAATTTTATTGCACTTTAGGTTCTGGGGAACATGTGAAGAACATGCAGGATTGTTGCATAGGTACAAACATGGCAGTGTGGTTTGCTGCCTCCATCCCCATTACCTATATCTGGCATTTCTCCCCATGTTATCCCTCCCCAACTACCCACACCTGGCTGTCCCTCTCCTAGTTTCCCCCAACAGACCCCACTGTGTGATGCTCCCCTCCCTGTGTCCATATGTTCTCATTGTTCAACACCCACCTATGAGTGAGGACATGAGGTGTTTGATTTTCTGTTCTTGTGTCAGATTGCTGAGAATGATGGTTTCCAGGTTCATCCATGTCCCTACAAAGGACAGGCACTCCTTGTTGTTTTATGGTTGCATAGTATTCCATGGTGTATATGTGCCACATTTTCCCTGTTCAGTTTATCATTGATGGGCATTTGGGTTGGTTCCAGGTCTTTGCTATTGTAAACTGTACTGCAATGAACATTCGTGTGCATGTGTCCTTATAGTAGAATGATTTATAATCCTTTGGATATATACCCAGTAATGGGATTGCTGGGTCAAATGGAATTTCTATTTCTAGGTCCTTGAGGAATCGCCACACTGTCTTCCACAGTAGTTGAACTAATTTACACTCCCACCAACAGTGTAAAAGTGTTCCTATTTCTCCACATCCTCTCCAGCATCTGTTGTCTCCAGATTTTTTAATGAACACCATTCTAACTGGTGTGAGATGGTATCTCAATGTGGTTTTGATTTGCATTTCTCTAATGACCAATGATGATGAGCATTTTTTCATATGTTTTTTGGCCACATAAATGTCTTCTTTTGAAAAGTGTCTAACATGACTATTTTTGTATTGACAAAAGCTACGCCAGAGGCTACTGGCTGCATATGGGGCCACATGGCCTGGCTAATATAATCGTCATTACTTATTAAAGTATTATACTTTTATAATTATAAATATGCATTTATACTTTAGTGACTGTTACAATGTCAACTTAGAGGGCACATAAGGAGACTGCTTTACTTCAAGTTACCTGTCTGAATGATATATATATATGAAAATGAATATTCAGATAGTAACAATAAAGATGAATAACCTGCCTCATTTTTAATATAGTCAAGGCTATAGGTATGATGGCCATCTAGATAATTGATTACACAGAAGATCAGAGATGTCAGAAATGACACTAGATAGGCATCTTCTATTTGGTGTTCCACCCAAACCAAACTTAAAGGCAGATTTTTGTCTAAAGCTTGAGGCCTAAGTTCCCTAAATTGAAAGCTAGACAGGGAGAGAATCAACCAATGGCTAGACCAATAGAATAACTGTCTAATAAAGAGCCTCTGAGTTATCTAGAGGCCTCTTCCCTCAGACCCCAGAAATTTGGTCATTTTATCATGGGCTATAAATAAGGTAAGTAGGGTCAAAGAAAAAATATAAAATCCATCAAATTCTGGCTTACTGGTATTCAGCACTTCTTGCAAAATATTGGAAGGTGAGATAATTAAATAAAAACTAAAATTAGAGATTTCATGGCCAATTATGGATTTCAGTGCTTCTTATTTCCTTTCATTGTAATAAAAATGAAATTGGTTGTATAAGTGCACACCTGGGTTTGGTTATAAGATTTTAAATCTTCCCCACTTGGAAGTACTTCACAACCATCTTTTAAAAAATATTACTAATATGCTTTGCTTGAAACTCTTGGCATCAGTTCCTGGAGGATAAAAATTTAACTATTCTGGCTCATGCGCTAAGAAGTAGCTGAGTACATTCAGAATGCTGCTGAGTCGTCTGGAGGACCCAAGAAGCATGAACTGAAAAGATCTTCGTTATCTGCGGTATAATTCTAGATCGTGTTCAGGTTGCCACAGATTTAGGGGAGAGAAGGATTTCAATACAAACAACAATACAACCCTTTGTTTTGATGTATTTCCAATAACCGTGATAGGTGCTTTGAAATTCTTCCCCTAGGAGAAAATTGTTGTGCCTTTTTATGCATCTCCTCTTTTGGGTATCCTACCTCCTTCTCTATTAAAGGGCTTGAATCTTGACCCTGGCCTCAGACACTCACCATCAACACCTGATCAAGCAGGCTCTCACATCAACCAGAGTGTACATTCAAGTACTGCCTTCTTCAGTTAAAGGTGAACGTGGAATGAAAGGCATTTGGCAGACGTTGTCCAATAGGCCAGCATGTGCAGTATACGCGTTCACAGTTTTTCAGATTCAAAATTCATGATACACTCTAAGATAGTTTTATATTTAATGCTTATGTGAACAATGCTCAGATATACTGCATGTGTTGTAATCAAAATCATATGATGACCACTTTCCAAAATAGCAATGAGATATCTACAAACAAAGTATTCCCATGTGGAATGGCTTGAAGTCATCATGAAGTTTCTCCATTTCAATAATCCAGGCCTTCATGGAGTGGAGAGTGTGATATGACTTGGGAAGTTGTGCAACATCAGAATATTTACAGGAAGTAACGCAACATCACCTGATACCTTCATATTGCATAGAGTAAGATTCACAAATGAGCCTACCATTGTTCTAAAATTTTAAAGCCACAGAGGTCATTGTTGAACTTCCTGGTAACCAAAAGAAAGTCTCTACCAATTTATGCTTCACCCCTTCTGTAGATTTCTTTATTAACCATCAATAAGCAAATGTATGCACAGTGAAGATGAATGTTGGGTGATCTTACATTCCCCAATATGGGCCAACACAACACACTTGAAAGTTAGTCAATGCCCAACATCTTAGAAAAAGTTACCTCAGGCTGGTCGCGGGGGCTCACACCTATAATCCCAGCACTCTGGGAGGCTGAGGTGGTGGATCACGATGTCAGGAGATTGAAACGATCATGGCTAATATGCTGAAACCCCGTCTCTATTAAAAATACAAAAAGTTAGCTGGGTGTGGTTGCACACACCTGTAGTTCCAGCTACTCAGGTGGCTGAGGCAGGAGAATCACTTGAACCCAAGAGGTGGAGGTTGCAGTGAGCTGAGATCATGCCACTGCACTCCGGTCTGGGTGACAGAGCAAGACTCTGTCAAAAAAAAAAGAAAAAAAGAAAAGGAAGGAAGGAAGGAAGGAAGAGAGGGAGGGAGGGAGGGAGAGAGAAAGAAAGAAGGGAGGGAGAGAGAGAGAAAGAAGAAAGAAAAAGAGAAAGAAAGAGAGAGAGAAAGAGAGGAAGCTAGGAAGGAAGGAAGGAAAGAAGGAAGGAAGGAAGGAAGGAAGGAGGAGGAAGGGTTACTTCATGCTGAAAATGCTTCAGAATAAATTTTATTTTTCCAAAGCATTAAGCAGCGACTGACTATAGGGAAGAATGGCACACTGAAAGTCAAATAGACCTTAGAAGAATGCAATTATTTTTCTGCTTCGGGAATTGGTACATAAGATTCTAAATAAATTTAGGCAATAACTGCAATTGCAATGATGAAATTTTTATATTTCTTTATCTTTTGTACTTTCTTAGAAATTTGATGTATTGAAGTCAAATTGTATTCCCTCATGCATTTTTTAGAAGCATCTATTGATTTCCTAATGGAAATAACATCAAACTATGGTAACATTCATCCATTCATTGCAAACACATATTGCTCCTTGACATAAAGAAGATGGGGTGGAAAGTTTCTCCTTATTCTGATTCTGATCTCATTTGTGAAAAGTGACTGTGTGCAGTAACTCTGCAATCTTGAAAGACGTGACAGTTACACTTTGCACCCAATTATCTGCTGTCCTCCTATTAGAGAATAATACATCCCTAGTGGCTGTCATGTAACTTGTGATGCCTTCCTGTGAGAGGAGGATGTCCCCGCGGCCTTTGATGCTTAGGAATGCCCCAGGAGTTGCTTTAGGCCACAGAGCATGGCATACCTCTTATCCAAGGTGAACCCTAAGAACTGTTCTACAAATCCTCTCTGCCTCTCTTTTCTTCTCTCTTAGGAATGGTATGTTTCTGATGAAGCTATTCCTTAAACTTACATCCTGGAATGAAAACCTGCAGACAACATGTCATATAAGTGGGAAATAAATCTTTGCTGTTTTAAGCCACGAAATTTCGATATTATTGGTAAATGCAGAATAAACTAAAGAAGTTTAATGTAGTAGTCCACTCTTATTCCAAGTTTTGCTTTTTGTTGCTTCAGTTAAGCAAGATAAACAAAGAAGGGTGAGTACAGTAAAAGAAAGATATTTTGAGACAAATGCAACATTCACATTATTTTTATTACAATGTATCATCCTAAGTGTTTTACTTTATTTTTAGCTATTGTTGTTCATTTCTTACTGTACCCAATATATAAACCAAACTTTATCACAGGTATGTGAGTTCAGGATAAAACATAGTCTACACAGGGTTTGATAACTGCTGTTGGTCTCAGGCATTCACTGGGGGTCTTGGAATGCATCCCACATGGATAAAAGGGGTAACCGCATACAAAGCAATGAGCCTGAAGATGAGAAGCCCACCCAGTCAGGACGGAAGCTCAGAGGCAGAGGAAGTGTGGCTCTGTAGTGACATCATCAAGCTCCTATTCCAACCCTGGAACTACCTACCCCTAGAATTTGCAATATATGAGACAATCAAATGCCATTAGTACTTAAGCCTTTCCCCTTCCTCCTTCATGTCGGCCACCCCAGCAGGGGAGTGTTGCCCCTGCTTCCCTGTGCCACCTCCTCCCTTCTTACCCTCTGGCCATTGCTCCTTGCCATCTCTCCCTGGACTGGTTCCTCCCCACTTGCATTTGAGTATCATCAGCACCACCTCTTCCTGAAAGTGTACACTGACCTGCTGACAGCTGCCTGATTCTCAGTCTGCATTTGGTTTCCTGCATAGGTGGGAAATCATCTACAGTATCTTATGTTTAACTCGTCTTAACACTTAGCATACTTTATCCTAATTGTCTTCTTGCTAGTGTTCAATATTACATGTAGGTTGAAATCCGTTTTTTCATGATTATTTTGTGAATGCATGTTCAGAGAAAATCAAGAATATTCAATACAGAGTAAGCTCTGAACTGATAGCACCTACCAAATTACCTAGAAAATGATAGGAGCTTAGTAAATATTGATTGTAAAATGTGTGGATCCCTGAAGGATGAAGGGAAGGAAATATCTAGTTCTAGAACAGAGAGGTTGTAGGATAGGCGAATAATGGAGGTCAAATTGAAATGAGAGGTTGTGGTCAGATCACAGAGAGCAATGAAAGTCCTGAAAAGGTGTTTGTTCTTCCATCTTCAGGCAGTGGGATACCAATCAAAGATTTCGAGCAAGGAAAATCACGTGTCATCCTGCATCTTAGAAAGAGCACTGATGACAATGAAAGACATGAACAGGGAAAGGAATGGGCTGAAGACCGTGTTTCTATCACGCCCTATAGAATTCAGGCAGAGACATTCACTACTCAGACTAGGCTGGTAGTATGGGTTTTTAAAAAGAAGATAAGATACATTTAAGATGCAGAAGTGACATAGCTGAAGACATAAGCTAGTTGTACAAAGAGAGAGGGAAAATTTGAAGATGAGGCCGGGGTTTCTTGCCTTGCCAGTGATAGTATTAACCAAGGCCAGACAATGGGAGTCATCCCAAAGGATAATGACATCACCCACAGACGTACTGAGACCAAGGCTCGGCCATGCTGGGGCTGGAAGTGCAGACAGCTGCTAATTCGGAGATGGCAGTGAGTGTTCACCTGAGGAGAAACTGGGGGAGCAGAAAGATCATCCACTCAAAGACACAAGCCTGGGCGGTGCCTGTGATTCAGAATAGCTCAAGCAGAGGCCCCAGCTGAAACACTTACAAGGAGTGGCCAGAAATGAAGAAGTAAGAGCATGTGGCTTCATGGAACCCAAGGGCAAGAGAGCTTCAGGGAGGAAAGACAGCACTTTCAATGCTTCGAAGAAAGGAAGACACTGACGTTGCCTCTCGGGGCTCTCTCACATATAGAATTATTTTAAAATCAATGTTCAGCATTCCTAAAATTGGACAAATTGATGCTGGAATAAGAGAGAAGACTGGAAAAAATAAATTAACATGAAGTTATCTTAATATAAGGTTATCTGTGAACAGAAGATCTTCATTTCTAGTGATAAGTGTTTACATTAACTGACTACACAACTTTACATAAATCACCTAATCCCTCTAGGGTCTCTGTTCATCACCCGGAAAATGAACTAAGTAGTTTAAATAATCATCTGACCAACCACATGGAGCTCTCAAAGTCTATGTACGTCCTGTCAAACTAAAGTTCTCAGGAAATGTGTCCTTATGACTTTAAAGCACAACATCTAATATGTATGACGGTCCACTCTGACTCCTTTATAACTTTATTCTGTAGAGCTGCAGAAGATTTTTTGGTATTAGTCACTAATTTTCTTATGAAAATTCCCAGCTCTCAAGCAATGGCCAAATCAAAGCTTAAGTTTGAAAACCATAATAAGATACACATGTGCTTTTAAAAATCGAGAGATGCTTATGAATGTCCTTTTAAAGCCCCATTCCCAAATCACAAAAGTATTTTTGTAAAGGGTGTGGTGCGACATTTATTCACTACATTTAGATATTATTTCTTCCATACAAATAGCAGTAATGTATCCAAAAGGCCCAATTATAGTAGGTAAATATTTCCATAAAGAACATCTGGCTTTTTGGCAAGAGCTTGGATGGTTTCACTGATAGTTATTCCATTTCTCTGAGATGCTTCATGCTCTGATGGGGCAAATACATCTATTCTTAGACTGCTGAATGCTTTTCCCTTTCACCTAGAACACAATTCTCTTGCCACATTTTCTCTCATTCTTATTCTGGATCTGTTCCTGGCTTCGTGGCAGTGCCAGATTGAGAGGCAGTTTCTCACTCCCTCTCACATGTCACGCTTTCATCCATACATTTCCTTTATCTCTAAGTTTTATTTTTTGCATGAATAAGTCTAAAACTTTCATATATCAATTAATGGCTGTTATTTCTAATCCGTTATTCTGCTCAAGACTTATCTGTGGCTGTGGGTAGTTTACCTCTATGAATCTGGTTCTGGGCATCAACACAGCAGAGAGACCACGTGTTGACATCCCCCTAACGCACTCTCAACAATAAACATGCCAGGTTGAGTATAAAAATCTTTAAGCCAGCCAGGCGCTGTGGCTCATGCCTGTAAACCCTACATTTTGGGAGGCCGAGGCAGACGGATCACAAGGTCAGGAGATTGAGACCATCCTGGCCAATATGGTCTCCACTAAAAATACAAAAACTGGCCAGGCGTGGTGGCATGTGCCTACAGTCCCAGCTACTCATGAGGGTGAGGCAGCAGAATCATTTGAACCCAGGAGGTGAAGGTTGCAGTGAGCAGAGATCATGCCACTGCACTCCAGCCTGGGCAACAGAGTGAGACTCCATCTCAAAAAAAAAATCTTTAAGCTAATCTCTAGAGCTGGACACATCTGGGCTTGATGCAGGCTGAAAGTTGGGTCCAGGGTTTCCGCTCCATGTGTCTCCTAGCTCTGAGACACAGGCTGAAGGAGGTAGCACCAGTAGGGACCTGTGGTTCTCTGATGAGCTTGAGACATTCAGCCCAGCAATGCAAGTGGAGGTAACTCCTCTGTTTGGACATGGCCAATGCCAGCCCGTTCCACTGGGTGCGGAGGAATCAATATTTGTTAACAATCATACATTCTATCACACCATTTACATGTAATGGGAGTGGAGGAAACAAAACTGTATCATATGTAGATGATATCATCAGTTTCATAGAAAAGCCAAAAGAACATAAGTGAATACTAGCCAGATTCCTGGCTCTGAGATTGCTATACAAAACTCAACCATATTTCTGTACAACAACAACAACAAAATTTTAAGATAACCACCATCTTCATTAGCAGCAAAAACAACAAAAATGCACCTAGGTGTGGGAGTGATAACTCAAATACATTAAACTGGTCATTACTCAATATGAACCAACATAATGGACAGCATCTTAGCACTAGAAAAGGCCCTGTGTGATGGCCATTATCCCTTTGGCTGCTGGATCATTGGGTGACACAAGGGAGCCTCAAGGAGGTGGTTTTGCGGGACACTCAGTGACTCTGTGTGGTGGTTACCAGCAGATTTTTAACTTAAAGTCACATAGATATGTTTCTAACAAAATCTAAAATTAATTTGTTTCCTTTGCTAGAAAAATATACATTGAAGACTGTTTAAAATGTACAAGTGACCACTGAAAATAAAAATGTAAAGAAAAATTCCAAACATGTAAAGAAAAATTTTATATCTCCAAAACCCATGGAGAAGACTGACTGATTTTGTCAATGTTTCTTCTAGAAAACTCTCATTCTGATGTTTACACTCTCCTAAAAGCAAGCAGGTCAGCAAGGAATTTCCATCTCTTGCTTTCTCTGATTAGAAGAGAAAGAAATAGTATTTCCCCAGTCCCTTCCTTCAGCAAGCTGTGCCCTTCCAAAATCTGAGGCAGTTTTCTGTTGAACTGACAATGTGTTTGACTTTTGAAAAAAATCCTTTCTGCCCTATATATTCTAACTCCGTTTTGGTAATATCCTTCCTATATTTCCACCTGGACCAATGAATGCATGGAAAAGTTTTAGGGAGCGGTCCTTCAGGGAAAGAAAAAGCAATACCCCTTCTTAATATGAGCAAGGAGACTTGTTGCCCGGTTGTGACTGGTAGCCATCTTGAAGCTGTGAGGGAAGGTAGCCAGGGAAAAATGTGGTGCGTGGATGAACGTGGCACAGAGCTGAACGTGTCACAGGAGCACTCAACACGGGCAGACAGGAGGAGACACAGCGCTGCTTCTTATGCTGCTGTGGGTTACCGAGGAAAATCCTTCTCCAAGCCAATGTCTTCTAGTGGCAGGACTGGGTGAATGTCCAGCCATGGTGGGCAGAGAGAAACTGAGCTGCCAGGATAGAGAAATCATAGCTTACACTTACGCCTTGGTGCCAGGCCTGCCACTGTCCCTGTAACATTTCATTTCTGCTAACAAAGAATGAAGACCAGCTGGGGAGTGGACGAAAAGTCTCTGCCCTCTCTGTTGGAACCCCGACCTCAGGAGACTGAGCCAGGCCCAGCACTCTTAGGGCTACTCTCATCCGTCCTGGCATCATGGTGAGCACCCCTAACCAACCCTCTCTCTGGGTGTCCAAGGATGCCTATACTAAAGTAAGCAAAAAGCTTAGCAGAAATGAAAACACAAATGAGAGTTGGCTGAACCTGAGTTATGTAGTAATTCTTAGCTAGCAGCACTTCAGCACCATGCTGCCCAGAAGCTCCACATCCTCCAGGCCATGTACTTCCTTCCCCATCAGATGGCCAGCTGGAACGCCTGGCCTGCAGCATCCTTCTAGTGCCTGGTTAATATGAGGGCTAAGAATCATGATGGCATAAACCCTGGAGCTCATCCAGAAATGCCTCTTCTGCGACATACTCAGTAAAGAGCAGTGAAGCATTTGGTCAGTAACATGCAGGCACTGGTGGCTTTGGCCCACACAATGGCCAGTGTCTGCAGTCCGTCTCTTCGATGGGACTCTCATGCCTCTACAGTTTGCCATTCCTGAGGCTTCTCACCAGCAGACCCTAAGAACAGTTCACAGAGTGTTTCTCTCACTGGCAGCATTAAACTTCCCATGAACATCTCCAGATTCTGACAGCAAGCTTCCTGTTTCATGGTGGCCACATCATTGCAAAAGTTAGGCCCATGTTAGAAGCAATGAGTGTAGAATATGGACTGCTGAAAACAGTTTGTGACGTGGTGGGCTTGAGGAAAAACTGCACAAAAGTAAATGAAAAAAAGTATGAAGTAAAAGTGATTAAAAAAGGGAGAGAGATCCAAGATGGCTGATCACTAGCAGCTCAGGATTGCAGCTCCCAGTAAAAGTGCAGATGGCCAGTGGACACCACACTTACCGATAAATTTTTGCTGCCCGCGGACCAGGACATTCCCAGTGGAGGAGCCCCACGGGTCGCCAGCGCGACCTTTTCAGCTGGCGCAGGTTTTTTGCCGATGCCTTGGCTTGGCAGCTCTTGGTGCACAGTAAATGGGACTGAGTCTCCTTTTGGATGATGCTTGGAGCTCTGGGAAGTCAGAGCAGTCCAACCAACTGATTGAAAAAGGGACTGAAGAGGGAAGTGAGACCGGAGACCCCCGGGCAGAAAAGCATCACGAATTTCAACGCTGCTGATCTAGCTAGCGTTGCGGGTCGCCACAGTGCCAATTACATAGATTCCGGAGCTGGGAATTAACAAGCTCGAGGTCCACTCAGAGACCTAATTTAAAAGTTGGTAAATACAAAAACGACAGACGGATAAAACCATAAAGATGCCAAGAAGCCACTGTAAAAGAAATGAGAACACTCAAAATCGGAAGGTTTCTCCTTCTGCAGAGGACGC
>CAUYQU010026620.1:0-25947 GCA_963574635.1 Cheracebus regulus | reverse complement strand
GTTGTCCATTCTCATTAGCATTTCGTTAAATCTTCTTTCAAGGTTCTTAGTTTCTTTGCATTGGGTTAGAACATGTTCTTTTAGCTCACAGAAGTTTCTTATTATCCACCTTCTGAAGCCTGATTCTGTGAGTTCATCACATTTATCCTCCATCAAGCCTTGTTCTCTTGCTGATGAGGAGCTGCGATCCCCTGTAGGAGGAGAGGCATTCTGATTTCGGGTGTTCTCAGCCTTTTTGCACTTGTTTCTTCCCATTTTTGTGGATTTATCCACCTGTCGTCTTTGTAATTGCCGACTTTCAGATTGGGTCTTTGAGTGGACGTCCGGCTTGCTGGTGATGAAGTTTTCTGTTTCTTAGTTTTCCTTCAGGGGGCGCCTCTTTCCCACAGAGCTGGGCCTTCCCAGGTTCAGCTGCGCTTGCTCTCAGTCCTCAGCGCTTCCAATTTCTGTTCTCCTTGTGGGGATGGGACCAGCCAAGCCCACCTGACTAAAATGGCACCCAGTCCCATACACTCCACACCGAGAAGCACCGCGCCGGCCAAAAGAGTCGCGCTGGCGACTCGTGTGGCTCCTTCGCCGGGAATCTCTCAGTCTGTGGGCATCAAAAATTCGTCTGCAATTGCGGCATCCACTTGCTTTCTGTGCTTTCACTGGGAGCTATAATCCTGAGCTGCTTCTATGCGGCCATCTTGGATCTCTCTCCACCCGGTGATGAAGTTTTTTTGTTTCTTAGTTTTCCTTTGGCGGATGCCCCTTCCCCACAGAGCCGGACCTTCCTGGGTTCACTGTGCTTGCTGTGAAACTCAGTCCTCAGCACTTCCAGTTGCTGTTTTCCTTGTGGGCATGGGACCAGCCGAGCCCATCCATCCCGTATACTCCGCACCGGGAAGCGCCGCGCTGGGGCACCGGCAAAACAGCCGCACTGGCCAAAAGAGTTGTGCTGGTGACCCGTGTGGCTCCTCTGCCAGGAATCTCCCAGTCTGTGGGCAACAAAAATTCTATGGAAAGTGTGGCGTCCACTCGTTCTCTGCGCTTTCACGGGGAGCTACATTCCTCAGCTGTTGCTAATCGGCCATCTTGGATCTCTCTCCGTAATGTTTATTTCTAATGAAATGCATTGCAGAGTAGGTGAGAACAGCCCAGAATAGTAAATAGCATTAAATTCTCTGTTTAATATCTTGTTTTTTCCTTATTTATCTTTACATACATTTTTAAATTCATAGAACCTTTTTTGCTATTAGGTTGTTTCTTTTTTAGCTTGTTCATATTCTCCCTCTTGCTCTTTCTGTTTTAAAAGTCCAATTTCATGTTAGCAGTTACCTTATCAACTATTTATTAATTTCTTTATGGCTACTGCCCCATTACCTATTATTTATTATTCCTCAGTTTTTATTTACCCATACTCTTCTCCTGTCCACTTTTATATTCTCTCTTTTTTACTTCAACCAATGTTATAGCCACTTGGTAGTTGCAGGTTGTATGATTAGCTATCATGGTGCCAACTTTCAAGTAATATACATACTTACCAGAATCAGAAGATTGTTTTAAAATCTTGGCTTTTTATTCTAGTGACTTCTTGTAGATTAAGTATTCTTTGAAAGAATTTTGGATACATATGGCTCTAGCAATTCTTATTCTGGGGATTTTCCAAAGTAACATTTGGTCTGGGGTTACTATGGCTAGTTATTAAAATAGAGAAACCTCCTTAACATTGAAAATAAGCGTTCAACTTACCTTATAAAAGATTTTATACATCATTTGTGGTTTGAATAATTACTAGTTTCATCTCTCATACTTTACTCTGAAACAGCCTAGTTTTAGAGTATGAATGACTTTTTTTTTTGAAAATTTTAGGAAATAGGTGTTAAATATGGTGGCGTCCTTTTTGTAAGACTTCTCAGAGTCTTCATTACATTAACATTTAAATTTGTTCAGTACAAATTTTCATGTTCACATAAAACCCAATAACATACTTTAGGATGCTAGTGTTCCTCAGTATACAGTTTTAGACATATAACTATTTTATCACCATAATTTCTTATAGCAGCTTAAGTTGCCAGCAATCAAATAAAATATCATCTTTAAGTCTATACACATAAAAATTTACCACTGTTGAAAAATTTGGCACAAACAATTGAGAAATTTTTATTTGTTACCTATTGTGTTTTTCACACTGTGCTAGAGAAAGTGAAGACCAAAACACAAATCACATTTAGAAAAAAATGAGATATGAGTCTTGTTTCTAAGAATCGTATTCATTAACTCCATATATTTAATGTGTCTAGCTATAAAATGTAGTAGTTGTTTTAAAGGTATAATATAACAATTATTTGCTTCAAAATATGCTGGTATTAGCATTGTCCGGTTTTCTTTGCCATAGAAAGTTCTATATTTATAAATTTATATGATAACTGAAATTAGTCTTGGATAGTATGTTTATGTTGTTATAAAAATGTATTTTTGTTTGGTTATCTCTTCATATTTGCAAATATATGCTTACTAGTGTGTCATAGCAATTTAATAGTGCAGGACAGTTTACTAAACTAACTTTAAAATAGCAAACATGGACTGTTGAAAATAGAAAAGAAAAAAGAGAGAAGGGGCAAACATATTTTTGAAAAGCATTTACAAGTTTAACTAAAAAATTCTATCCTACTTTTATCTGAGTTTCCTATATGAGACCTCTCTTTAACATAATTGCTAGTTCTATGTCTGTGGTGATTTCCTTAGCATAGAAGAAACATTCATACTATATTATAAAGATATAATAGCTACCATACAAAAATAAATGTCTGAATGATTGTATGACCAGAATTAATATTCTTAATACCTAAGTGTGATAATATTATAACTAACTCTGACTGATTAAAAAGGGGGTAATGGGTTCAATAGCAGGGTCATGATGTCATATGGTTTAGTTTGTATCAGCTTCCTAAAGAATAAAGACAAAATATAAACCAAAAGCAAGAAAACATTGTTAAAGAGTAAATCTCAAATTCACTCAAATTGAAAGCAAATAAGACAAAAAAAGTGTGTATGGTCATTTAAGAAGATATTTTCTGGTAGCATTTTACCATGATGGCACAATAGAAAGCTCTGGATTCACCTTTCCAACATTTCGATAGCAAAACATGAATCAATTTCCTTTGTAAGAAATCCAAAAACTAGTTAAGAGGCTCCTGCAATCCAGAAAAACGTGAAACCAGAAATATAAAACCCAGTAGAAAATGTTGAGGCAGCCTCTTGCTAATTTCCACCCCAAGCACAATGCCATATGATCAGGAGGAAACAACCAGCTCACAGCTTCTCTCTGAGGAGAAAAGAAGTTGGATTGAATATCTAATGCCCCAGTTAGTCTGGGTCCTGCACAAGGGACTGGTTTCTATCCCACCTGTCTTGGAGAGCTGATGAGGCTTAGGATATGCAAGCTCCCTAGGGTCTATAGGGAGTAAAGTGGTGGTAGTTAGAGCTAGTGTGTTGGCATTATCACATCTCCTCTCCCTAGATCAGCACAGAGTGAAAGGGCAATAAATCCTAGCTCCCAGCTTCTGCCTGAGGAGGGAAAGAGTTGGCTTATGCACCCAAAGTTGCAACTTTATCAGGAGCTAACTGAGGGTTTGGTTTCTGTTCCACTAGCCTCTCAGTATTTATGAGATTTGGCATACTCTAGGTGCACGAGACTGCAAAGAATGAAGATGACAGTTTAAAATAGCCAAAAGGTTTAAGAGAACATAGAACTTCAAGACAGTTTGACTGGTGAAAATTTTCTTCTTTATAAGATCAATCCAGAAAAAGGAGAGTTTTTTCTAATGAGTAAATACCAACACAATGGGTCAAGGAAAATGAATAAACAGGAAAGCACAATCCAAACAAAGAAACTAGATAGAACTCCAGGCTGAATCCTAATGAAATAGACATAGATACATTTTCAAAAAGAGAATTTAAAATAATTGTCGTAAAAATGCTTAATGAGTGGAAAGCAATAGGCAAAAGAATTTCAAGAGAGATTGAAAATTTTTAATATGTTAGATGTATATATGTATATCTATATTATACATATATGTGTATATTATATGTATATATGTATCTAACATATATACATGTATGTATATAATGTATACATATATACATATTAGATACATATATAATTGTATATTATATATGTAATATGTACATATATATTTATTATATACATCTAATGTATAATGTATGTTATATATATACAGATTATACATATATACATATTAAAAATTTTTCAACCTTAAGAAAGATCAATATCCTAAAATATGCAACAACATGGATGAACCTGGAGGACATTATTGTAGGTCAAATATGTCAGTCACAGAAGGACAACCACTCTATGATTTTTCTTCATGAGATATCTAAACTAGTTAAATCAATGGAATAAAAGAATAGGATTTCATCTACTTGGGCAAGGGGATAATTGGAAGCTGCCAATTAATAAGCATAACATCGAGTTACACAAGGTAAGTTGCAGAGATCTGGTGTATAACATTGTGCCTATAAATAATACTATATGGTACACTGAAAATCTAGTATAAGGACAGATCTCATGTTGATTTTTCTTACCACAATCAAATTAAACAACAACAATATAAAACAAAGTCCCAATGGACAGAAGGCACACATACCAGTTTCGTTTTTTAGCAATGTTATTTTCTACTTTTATAAGTCTTTAAGATAAAAGTGTTTTTAAATTTTCTTGTATTTATATAAGAAAGGGAAGTAGCAGGTCAGATGTTAAAACCCTTAGAAGAGGCTAACCTTTAGGACCCTCAGAATCTGTCCTGTGAATTTCTGGTGCTTCATTTATAGATATTCGCAGAAATGTTGTGGACAAAAGCTGTGACCATCGTGAGCCAGCACAACAATCAAAACAAGAGTCATGAACCACCTGTGCTAACGCCATCTGTGCACGTATCTTTTGATACCCTGCCCAACATCTCTGAGCTGAATCCTCCTTATTCCCTAGGTCCTGCTTTGTCTGATATTGTGTAACATCCTGTAGATGAAGAAATTTCTGCCTGGGTCAGAAGTGACAGTTTCCACTGAAGACACGTCTAGAAAAGAAGCCTATTCATCATGTAGAAAATATCTTATAGTCCAATTTTCACAGGCCAAGAAAAAAGTTCTTTCCCGAAGAAGTCAAGCTTTACCATGCTAAGCCAAATTTAAGAGCTGCAGCCAGAGCTGAGCTGCCTATACAGCCAGTTCTGAGGTTTTGTTTTCTGTTTTCCAGAAACGGCATCTCACTCTGTCACCCAGGCTGGAGTGTGGTGGTGTAATCATAGCTCTCTGTAGCTTCAAATTCCTGTGCTGAAACAATCTGTTTGCTTTGGCCTCCCGAAGTGCTAGGATTACATGAACCATCATGCCTAGCTACAGCTTGGTTAAGGGAATGGCAGCCAAGTCATCTCCATTGTTTTGGATCTGATTTTTACTCTATAGCTTTATCATTATTAACATCATAGAAGAGACCTACATAGTGGGGACTGGGATTTGACCAGTTCCCTTTCTTTTATCTGGGATCCCTGCTCTACATTGCAGACATCATGTGTATCCTAAAGGACTTTTACCTGATAAAACACAGTAAAGTTCTCAAGTGGAGTCTATTAAACCACAAGACAAACAAAAAAACCTATCAACTTCATCTCTAAGATCTTAAGGGATTTTGCTCACTCTTAGAAGTATTTTATTTGATAGTTCCTCATCACACATTGTTTTGAATCTCAATTAGAAAATATTTTCTATTCGAAACTTGCTGACAGACTAGACTGATATATAACAAAAGACCCAGTCTATATGTTTTCCTCAATTCATAACTTACAGAAGACTTGTCAGTGAGGCTTTTCTTTTCAATTTTTTTTTAACAGTTAACTGTATTGCTTGAAGTGTTTTTTAGTTTTAAGAACTACAGAGACATTTCTGATTTTCCTTGTTCATCCACAAAAATATTTCTTACAAGAATGACTTGTGACACAGTCTTAATTGACATAATAGGTTTCACTAGCCTATCATTAGTGCTCACTTTCAGCTGCTTCCTTGTAGCATGGTGGCTGGAGAGAAGAGCGCTAGGTGTATGTACGTGTACATGTACTCATGCACCCAATCAGAGGAAACGATGTTGCTGCATTGTCATACGGCACCACTGTCCAGCAAGCACGTTTCCCCCTTCCATACTGATGTAAGAGTCAGGCTGCTATAACATCACACACCTGGACTGCTGCTAGGAGATCAGGGCTGTTTTTCCTAATCACACCTAAAACCAAATCTACCTTTCACAAGTACTTGAGACTTACCTGTTTCACTGCATTGAAAAATCTCTTTCATGTAATTCAGCACTATGGATCAATAAACATTCAAGAATAGCTAAGAAAACACTAAAAAAATAAAAACTACAAGGAAAGATTAACCCCACAAGATATAGGAATATAATATAAAGCCTATGTTATTGAAACAATATGGTCAGGCACAGTGACTGGCGCGTGTAATTCCAGCATTTTGGGAGGGCTAAGTGGGTGGACCACTTTAGGTAGGGGTTCTAGACCAGCCTGGCCAATATGGTAAAACCCGGTCACCACTAAAAATGCAAAAATTGGAGGGCACAGTGGTGCAGGCCTGTAATCCCAACTACTTGGGAGGCTGAGGCACAAGACTTGTGAACTCGGGAGGCAGAGGTTTCCGTGAGCCGAGATCATACCACCGCACTCCAGCCTGGGCAACACAGTGACACTCTGTCTCAAAACAACAACAACAGCAATATGTTCTTCTCACAAGTATGGACATATAGACCGGTGGAATAGAAAACCCCCAAATGGAGTAACACACATATGGGTATTCAGTGTATAATAAAAATGGCATTTTAATAACTAAGGCAAAAATGAACATTTAATAAACAGTGCTCAAACAACCAAATAGCCATTTAGAACAATATTAAATTAGATGCACCTCCCAACCCTGAGAGCAAACTTCAAAATAACTAAAGATCTAAATGTAAAGAACTATACCTTGTAAATAGAAGAAAAATAAATTGCTCTGTAACCCAGGTATTGGGAGGTTTTTCTAACTTATGATTTAAAATACAAGAAAAATAATGGTTGACATTTTAATCCTCTAATCATAATATTAATAATGATAATAACAATAAATTTCACATAGCAAAAAAGTGCTATAAGCAAAGGCAAAAGGGGGGAAAAAACAACCAGGAAAAAATGTAATGTATCACTACAGATAAAAGGCTAATATTCCCAACATATTAGGTATCTTAAAACTGGAAGGAAAAAAATTCCCAAAACAAAAAGACAGACAAAAAATATAGGCAGAACATTTATCAAAACATATGAAAATGGCTTCTGAATATAAGAAAATGTGCAATAATGATTAACTAAAGGATATGGATGGGAATAGGATGAGCAGAATGGGACAGTGATAATTCACTAAGTACATCCCTTCATTCAGTTTTGACTTTTGGTGGTATATTAATATTTTCACTGCTCAATAAATGAAACCAAAACTATGTGTTTAAAAAAGAAAACTGTTTACAAACAGAATTGTGTAGCTTTATTTTCAATGAATTATCACTACATTGATAATGACAAAACAGAACTAATCTTAGTAAATTCTACAGGCTTTTAAAAAGCTTGCAGTGGGAATGGTTAGTAATTTTCATAGTATTTTCTATGTATTCTATAATTGAGTACATAAATAAAATATATTAAAAATAATACAAGCCAGGCTCTTCCTGTTGAGGAAGATTTTCACAGGAAAGACTAAAATGAATCCTGTGCCATTGGATTGCAGTGAGAGTTACCAGGATGAGCTCATGAACTCATTGTATGATCTTAGTAATCTATATGTAATCTATATTTGCACCTGTCTAATGCAAATGTGTGTGTGTGTTCATGTGAACAATTTTCTAGCTGTCCTGTACAAGAGCTTCAAAGCAGGGGCACACCAATAGTAATGAGCACACCTAATGTTCACTTAAGGCAATGATGGCTTTTTGGAGGAATGACTGTTTCCAGGACTAAGGAAAAAAAAAAAAAAGGTATGATGAGCTTGAAAGATCATATGCCAGCAATTGTGCCAGAAAGTAAAAGTGCTGGAAATCTGTCAAAGAACATGGTAAATAGCTTGAATGGACTGTAGTACACTTTGAACATGTCCCCCACATTTCATGTGTTGCAAATATAATCCTCATGAGGCAGTATTGAAAGGTGGACCATTAAAAGGTGATTGGATTAATCCATCCATGGATTAATGGATTAAGGAATTTTGGGGTTAATGGATTAAAGGGTATCATGAGAGAAAAACGGGTGGCTTTGTAAGAAGAGAAAAAGAGACCTGAACACAGTAGCCTGCTCAACAATCACACCCATGTGATTCCTCTTGCTGCCACAGGACTTTTCAGAGAGGCCCTGTCAGCAAGAAGGCTCTCACCAGATGTAGACCCTCAACTTTGAACTTCTCAGCCTCCATAACTGAGAAATCAACTTATTTTCTGCATATATTATCCAGTTTCAAGAATTCTGTTATAGAAAATACAAAACGAATGAATAGTCCCTCACTAGCCGAATGCAGATCAATTTGAACAATTAAATAATGATAGTAACAGGTTATTGCCCACTGAAAAAAATAGGAATCCATTCGTATATACTGATTTAAGTACAGAAATGAATACATAAATAAATGAGGGTACGAAGAAACCTTTACATTACAGTAACATGACAATTAGTAACCTTAAGTAGAATTATGGAGTTAGAAAGTCACCTTGTATTATCATCACAGAAATTGATTCTGGCAAGAATTAGCAACAGATACAATACTAGTGGGTGAAAATATGAGAAACTAGATATTGTCATAATCTCAAAGTCTCTCTACAAATTATCTACTAATTACAAAGAGGAAACAGACATTTTAGAATAGAGAAGCGTGACAGACAATATCATACACAAGTAGTTAAAGTTAACATTTATCATAATTGGTACAAGCCAAAGTTATTTACCTCCTAATTTGATGCACGAAAATGTTTTTCCTGAGATGCATAACCGGAATCTAATTATGGTGAAAGAAGAAAAAATATTGAGATACCTTCTAAAATTTATCTGTACTTTAAAAAATGCTAATACCACAAAAGACCATAATAATCTGATAATACAGGTAAAAATAGACAAAAGAGACATGTATCTTAAATGTGATATTATCCTGGGTCATATTTGGGAGTAGAAACAAATATTAATTAAAGACAATTAAAAAATGTAAACTTAGAATTTGAATTATGTAATAGCATTGTATCAAGATTAAATTTTCTATTAATGAACTTCAGTAATATAATGTAATGCACTTGTTAAAGTAAGTGCACACTAAGTTAACTAGATTTTAACAGTCATATGTCTAGTAGTTATTCTAAAATAATTCAAAAGATAGAAAAAATATATAGATCATTGTATTAGTCCGTTCTCAGGCCACTGTAAGGAATTGCCAGAGACTTGGTAATTTATAAAGAAAAGAGGTTTAATTGACTCACAGTTCCTCATGACTGGGGAAGCCTCAGGAAAATTACAATCATGGAAGAAGGCATCTATTTGCAGGGTGGCAGGAGAGAGAATGAGAGTCCAGCAAACAGGGAAAACCCTTATAAAATCATCAGATGTTGTGAGGCCTAACTCACTATCATGAGAACAGGATGGGGGAAATCACCCTCATGATTCAATTATCTACACCTGGTCCCTCCCACAACAGATGTGGGAACTACAATTGAAAATGAGATTTGAGTGGGGACACAGCCAAACCATATTAACCATTGATTAGGAGATGAGAATGAGAGAAAGAGACTGAGAATCTTATTTAGATCAAAAATATTACTATCTGGTGAATCCCATTAAAGGATATATCATAGCTCTTTGTACTGGTAGACTTGAAAGTTTTCTGTGAATTGAACATTGTATAAAAATAAATGGTATACAAACTATAAGCATAAATATCATGGATAAAAGTAGAAATACTAAGTGACTCTAAATATACGTACATGTACGAATATATATATATATATATATATATATATATATATATATATATAAACTTTTCACTTAGTTTCTTTAGAAACTTTGGAAGCTTTGGAGCTTTTACATTTAATGCCTTGTTTATAACTTGGAGTAAATAATTGTGAGACAGAATTTTTTGTATGTGAGAGATGTGCAACCTGAGGCTTATGGATATTTTGAACTAATTTTAAATTCATTATAAGTAGTCATACAATTTAATAGCAAATATTCCAAGTCCAAATTCATTTTTAATAGTTCTACGAGGTTATCATTTGGGTGGGAAATTTTTCTTTTCCCTATCTTATCCCTATCACTCAGAGTCAAGGGCCAGTTAAACAAGTTTTCTTCTTCTGTGACAAAGCAGATCAAAAAATAATAATTGTTTATATCAAATTTGGAGCATTTTGTCTTACTCAGAAGTTCTCTGATATAAACTTTTTGGTTTCCTGGCTTCTTCACATTCCCCAAAAATGGCTCATTGGTATCTGAAGCTTGGTTTGCTGGGAATTGACAGCTGCCTGCTTGAGCACTCATAAAATTGGATTTGCGCTTTCTAATTGGGTTAGGTCTCAGAGACTTTCTGTTCCTGCTTGCCAGCAAGCCAATTTTAAATGTTTTCTTTGAATTGTTTTATCCAGCATTATTAGAGCTTTGGCAATAGGGGGTTTTCAGAGACATGAATTGACATTTCACCTGAAGTGGAAGGCTCTATTTGTTGTTGTGTTTGTTTACCCTACTGGAAAGTAAAATTGAGACATGGAAGGAAGAGTTATGCATTGGTGCTCTGTAGTGTCTCACTGTATCTGAGAATTTGATAAATTTATTAAAATAAACAGAAAAACAGTAAGTAATTTTTTAAAATTTTACTTAGCCACAGCCAAATCTTATTACATTGATTGTAACTATAAGCAGATGTGTTATTTCTTTCATTTGTTTATGTTAAAATATTTTAGGTTCTGTTTTACAAATGCAGTATTAAAATTAATAACCTACATGAACATTGTCAGAGGAGATAATGAGATTTTATAAACTGATGACAGGCATAACAAGCTAATACAAAAATGGTTGATGCTTATAAAGAAGATCTTTCCAGAAAATTAAATACAAATAATAAATATGTGTAAAACTATGGTCAATTTCATTATAAATCATGCTCTATCTTCTACTGCAAAAACCAAAAGGCATACTGCACCCTATTTCTACCAGGGCTTAAAGAAAACAACACTTTCACATATTGCTGGTGCTACTGGATAGCTACTGATATGGTTTGCCTCTGTGTCCCCACCCAAATCTCACATTGAATTGTAATCCTCACATGTTGAGAGACAGATCTGGTGGGAGGTAACTGGATCATAGGAGCAGTTTCTTTCATGCTGTTCTCATGACAGTGAGTGAGTTCTCAGGAGAGCTGATGGTTTTAAAGTTTGTGGCACTTCCTCCTCTCTCTCTCTCTCCTTCTCTCTCTCTGTCTCTCTCCTGCTGCTATGCAAGATCTACCTTGCTTCCCTTTGCCTTCTGCCATAATTGAAAGTTTACTGGAGGCCTCCCCAGTCATGCAGAACTGTGAGTCAATTAAACTTCTATATTTATAGATTATCCCTCCCAGTTATTCTTTATAGCAGTGTGAAAATGGAGTAATACAACTACTCTCTGGACAACAATTTGTCATTATTCATATAGCCTTCAATAAAGCAAATTCCTTCTAAGGAAATTTATCTGACTTAGAAACCTAACCATCAGTGGGAGAGAATGTAGACACACGAATGTTTACTGCAGTGTTCTTTTTATTAGCAACAATCTAAAAAATGGAACTGTCCAAAGCAAGTGAGAAGTTGAAAAAATCATGGCATGGCTACAAATTTATGTATTATGCAGTCAGTAAAAATAATAATTTTGGAATCTCTATTAACATGAAGATATATTCATAATGTATGAAGCAGAGAAAGCTAATTACAATAGAATGTGTACAAATATGCTCCCATTTTAAAGATAAAAATGTAAATATTTTTGTATGTGGAATTTTATACATTAATATGATATTTATACATATCTATGCATGGTATGTATATATGGTTTATAAATGTATGTCTGTATATTTGTGTAAAATAATGTATGCTTGGAGAAAAATATGTGAAACTATACCTAAGAACTCTTTAAAAAAGTGTATGGGTAGGGAGGCCAACGCGGGCAGATCACGAGATCAGGAGATTGAGACAATTCTGGCTAACACGGTGAAACCCCATCTCTACTAAAAATAAAAAGAATTAGCTGGGCATTGTGGTACAGGACTGTAGCTGAAGCTACTTGGCAGGCTGAGGCAGGAGAAATGCTTGAACTCAGGAGGTGGATGTTGCAGTGAGACAAGATCGTACCACCGTACTCCAGCCTGGGCAACAGAGCGAGACTCCATCTCAAAAACAACAACAACAACAACAAAAAACAAAGTATATGGGTTGAAGGTAAGGGGGAGGTAAGGTGAAAAGATGGTAAGCAAAAAAGTAGAAAAGAAATTCTGTATTCTTCAAAAAGTAGAGTTATCTTTGCATTTATATCACAAATATGCAGGTAAAAGATACTTAGAGTGCCCTCAATGGGCATTATATTAAACATTATTTTAAATCATCTTAAAAACATCAATGCTACATTTAAAATACATTTCCTTTGAAATTTTATTGCAATTTGACCACAGAGTATTAGCTAGAGAATCTTAGAGGTGGAGTAGACCTTTGTCTACAAGTAAATTTATTTGATGCTCTGCAATTTTAAAGTGCAAATGGTTGGTTATTTAATAAAGCTTGTGTCTAGATGAGCTTTTTCACAATTTTGAAAGATGCAATAAATTTCAAGCAACCATGCATCTTTAAAGGGAAAATTAAAAACACCCTAGAATTAAACTTAATTTAGACATTATCAGAAATAATAGGAGCATACGTGAATTTATCCTGTGGATTGGCAACTCAATACACAGACAACTCAATACACAGAAACTCAATAGGCTAAATTATTGTACGTTTATAATACCACCAACATTACCAGATAGGTTACGTGACCAAATAAATCTAATACCTGCTGTGACCTTGGGAGAAGTGACATGTATACTTTATTTCATAACATTTAGAATTGGCATTAACTAATGGGGTTGGCAGTGATAACCATCAAATAAAAAAACATAAGTAATTAATTCATCAATGTAGAGAGGATACATGAGTATGGGAAATAAGCCAAGATAAAGGTTATAGTAAATGTATTCTTTAAAATTGATGAATAGGACCTAGAGGATAAAAGGAAATTTTTTTTCCAAAAAAAAAAAAAGAGTTGTTGCTAATCCTTAACTCATGACTCTAGATGAAACAGATAGCATGCAAAGAAAAAAAATTATAGTTGACATACAATCAGATTTAAATATCTCCAGTTTAATTTTCCTTTCCTAGTAAATATATGCCTTATTTTCTTATTTTCTATAATGAATTATAAATCACATCTATTTCAAAACACACACACACTTAAGAATAATGTATGAGACAATTCCATTTAATGTGTTAATTAAAGCAATATGCATAGAAACATTAAATTTACATTTTAATATATAAGTATGCATAAAGTAGACACTTCTAGATCTATCAAAAATGCTTCATGACATAGGAAGAGGAGAGCGTTTAGCTTGGAGAATAGTCTATGAATATGTCAGAGCACTGAAGGACTGTGATTGCACCTTAAACTAACATGTACATGAAGTGCTGGATCTTCAAATAATCAAGAATCCAAAAGGAGGTCAGGAGGGCAAGAGAGAGTCTGCCACACAGAGATTGTGCGGATATTACAGTACTTGTACAAGACAGCAAAGGTTTGGGCAAAAGTGCCAGTCAAGAGTCCAGAGAAATGTAGTTTTCATTTTATATTTCTTATGTTACACAAACACACACAAGGGCAAGATACCATGATAAAATTGTAAGAACTCTATCTGTCCACTTAGCTATGTACCTAGTCTATATCTATATGTGTATCTGTATTTATCTATAGGTACACCGATATTATCTGTGTCTATATTCATATCTATTTCTATATAAATATAAGCTGACTGAACATTAAAAGGAAGGATATAGAATTTAGTGAATGTTGAAGAATTACATAATGAGAGACTTAAAAGGTAATAGATTCCTATGGCTTCTAGCTAAGTATTACTTCAGTTTTCCTGAGACTTTCCTCTGAGAGGCCTAGATTCTCCACCTACTGAACTATTGCTAGAGCTACCAATATGTTTTAATGTTTACTCCAGCTAGTCTTGCAACTGATGGATGTGATCAGGCAAAGGGAAGTATTAAGTGGCTGCATCTTGTGAATTAATAACCCTAACCTTCCAATCTCATCTCTGAACGTGTATAAGTCATTCCAGCTCTATTGAGTCATGTCAGTGAAATAAAGGAAATTATCATTATTTTCAATTACATTATTTTGCAGGTTTAAATTTAATCACATTTTTGTCATTATAATTTTCCAGTTTTACAGTTTTATTTATTGAATTAGTACTTAAAACAAAGGCTATTGTAATTAAATTGACTATGACCTTGAACTGATAGATTTATAACTTGGAAATTACACTTCCTAATATAATTATTAAATTAATTCAACATATATCTAAACTTTATCTAATAATTACAGATAGCTCTATTATCCAGGAGTTATATGTCCAACTTGCAAATCAGATCAGTTATTCCTCCTATTAGCTGCATAATTTTGGCCATTTAGCTATTTCATTGTCCACTAATTCATCACTGTGAAGACTTTATTTTTTGTTTGCAATAGTTGTAACAAAGATTTGTAAAAATCAAAGCAAAATTAGTAGCAAATATTTTACGCATTCTTACTTCCATAATTGTTTGGCTATACATGTTGAATATTTTTACAACAAACTACTTTAAAATAAAATCAATTTTCATTTGGTTTCAAGCATTCTTCAACTATAAAAATCTGATTATCTTTCAAATTAAAAAATTGTGTTTATTTTATACATTCTTGTGAACTTTTTATCTTAACAATGTGAAGTACGAAGACATAAAAATGGTGATGAAGACAGTTCTGGTTCTGCTTAGGCTGTAGAAAGCACTGTTAAAGAGATGGTTAGAAACTAAAATATAGGATTTAAAAAAAATCTTCATAACACCACAGACTTTCATAAGTTACTACGTTCAATTAGGAGAAAAGCTTCATCATCTTATACATTCTATATGTCTAGCTTGTAAGAGAGAGAGGGAGTTCTGAACATTAGTTGATTACAATACAGTTTTACTTACCAAAGTAGAGACTATTAAGCATCCTACTATAAGTAGAGCTAGTGTTGCCAATAAGGATAGGGTTTGGGTTAGATTTTAAAGTCTATGCATTAAAAATAACTATTAATCATTGATTGATAAGACAATGTTTGCTTATTTCTTTGGAATAACCCTATTGAGAAGTAGGCAAAGGGCATGAGCAGATATTTCTCAAAAGAAGATATACAAGCAGCCAACAAATATCTGAAAAAAATAGATCAGAAGACTGAATTAAAAAAAAAACTATGAGAAAATGTTTAACATTACCAATCATCAGAGAAATGCAAATTAAAACCACAATGAGATGCCATCTGATACCAATCAGAATGGCTGTTATTCAAAAGTCAAAAAAAAAAAAAAAAAAAAAAACACATTTTGGCAAGAATCCTGAGACAAGGGAACACCTATACGCTGTTTGTAGAAATGTAAATTAGTGTAATCTTTATAGAAAACAGTACAGAAATTTCTCAAAGAAGTGAAAATAAAACTACCATTTGACTCATCAGTCCTACTCCTGGGTATCTACACAAAGGAAAATAAATGGTTATATAAAAACCACACCTGCACTCATGTTTATTGCAACACTATTCGCAATAGCAAAGTCATGGAATCAACCTAAATGTTCATCAACCTACGATTGGGTAAAGAAAACCTGGTCTGTATTCACCATGGAGTAGTATACAACCATAAAAAGATTACTATTATGTCTGTTTCAGCAACATGGATGGGGCTGGAGGCCATTATCCTAAGTGAAGTAACTCAGAAACAGAAAGTCAAATACCACGTGTTCTCATTTATAAGTGAGAGCTAACCAATGGGTACACATGGGCATACAGAGGATAGCAACACACACTGGGTATCCACAAAGGGCAAGGGGAGGTGGCGAGTGAGGATTTAAAAGTTGTCTCTTGGGTACAATGTTCATTCACTGTTTGAATGATGGACACACTGGAAGCCCAAACCTCACCATCACGCAACAAATCATTTAACAAACCTGCACATATGCCCCCTGAATTTATAAATAAATGGACGAGTATCTAGGCAACTGGAAGAATTGAATAAATATACTAAATAAAAATGATTACTTTAAAGGCTGTAATCATTAAGGGCTTGTAATCAAACTCGCTCTACAGGCTTATTTCATTAGAAAAAAATTACAATGAATGGCAATCTCTTAGGAGAAAACACGATGGTTAAGACATAATAATCCCAGTGCTCAGCAACTCCGAACACGTGGAGAGAAGGAAATCCGGTCTTATCTGGAATGTAGACCCTGTCGTGTTTATAACTACTGAGAGAGCCAAATAGGTAGGCGCCCCCTGCTGTTGGCGGAGAGTAAAAACATCAGCTGACATTTAGGTTTTCAATTTGTTAGGGAGAGAATTTCTTTTCAGGAATCATGTGGAAGGACTGCCATTTTCTGAGAGATTTTTTGGTGGCAGTAGATAGACCACGAGCTATGTTAGGGATCATGCTGTGATCACTGAAGAGGATGTGGAATGTCCAAGGGAGGCTTGTGGACTGACCAATAGAGGAAATGAAAATAGTGCAGGATAGTCACAATACAGCAGTACTGGGGCTAAATTTAAAGGACACCTGGTGAGGAATGTGGAAACCAAACAGTTAACACAAGTCTCTCATCATTAGACCTTAAAAATATTTTTGAGTGTTTAAGGAGAGCAAAAGCCAGCACAAATGAGCAGCAGATGCCAAGGCCAACTCAGCAACAGAGGATCTTTGCCGGGCATCTTTTTTTTTTTTAATTTCCAGCTGTGCATAGAAAATTCAAGACCCACAGGTCTTAATTGGAGAAAAAGTCATTTCAAAGTTTCTTCTTAATTGGGAAAGGGATATTAGGAAAGTTCTCCTGTATTATTTTTTCTTCTCTTCCAGTTATTCTGAGATACAGTTCATGTCTTATCAACTGGCCTTGAAGGAGAAACAAAACAAAACAAAAAATAAGCAAACTACATTTTGACAGCATCCTCAGTAACATAATCTTTTTGGTAAACATGCCAAAAAATAATTTCCCAGGATGTTAGAGCTCTGGACCTCAGTTCTGAAAGAGCTTAGCGGTGTTTTTATTTTGTTTATTTCCTAATGGAAGTGCCAGTTTTCCTATTGATTTTTCAACCTCCCCTGACTGTATTCTCAAATGTCTGTGTTGTATTCCACATAATCTGCAGGTCCATGCTGGCATTCATCTAAGCCTATCAATCAGAAAGGATTTATTAAACACAAGCTGTGTGTCCAGTATTATAGGGAATAAGAAAGAAGTGAAAGACACATCCCTTGCTGTAAAATGATGAATCAATATTTGGTCATAATCAGCAACAAAGCTGTGTGTGTGTAAATAGGAAGTATATAATCTGGTAAATAATATGATTTTCGCTAGCCACTTTAAGAGAGGATGGAATCGTTCATGATAAATTTGGCCCATTGACTCTTTGGGGATAGAATATTTTGCTACTCACTGTTTTTTTCTTGCTTTTAAGTGAATCAAATTAACCTTCCTAAATGTATTTCGTTCTGTTTATCTTTCCAGCTACCTTTTGGGTGACTGGCATTTATCCTTTTTCTAGTCTAATGTTTAGAATTCTATGTGTAAGTCTAAATAACAATGCTGGCATTTAGTATTGTTTGCTTTATTGATACTGGAAAAATATTTTTCTTGGTTATTGTAGGGTTGATTTACATAATTTATCATTTAATGTTAGTCTGTTACTTTTGTTTTCTTCCTAAAAAGAAAGGAAGTTTTATGAAAAGCAAATAGTCAACAAATAGATGAATCTTAGCATTGGGTAAATACAGACATAATGTATAAATGAGTTATCCTTTTACACCTTTAAATTAACCAATAGTCTTTTTTCTCTTTGGAAGATCAATGATCTGATGGCCTTGGTAACACAGTAACAATACTACATGTCTATTTCTATATGTGAAAAATTGACATCGTAAAACATCTGGATTTCTGGAGAAATGTATCTTCCTAAGAACTGGCCATATAATAATTCTTTATAGACATATATTTTGTGAGATGTCTACTCATCTGATGAGGCTCAGGTATACTTTAGTAAAGAAGTGAAAAGGCTAGAAGTCAATACATATTTTCAGAAATGTAAAATATTTCCACTGAAATATGAAGAAATGAGTTAACATTTTTGTTATATATTCTTTTCCATCTAAATAATTACTGCATTCTTACATTTGGATTGCCAAGGAATTGATGTTAGACATTCATTTTTCATGATTCTCCTTTCTCATGATACATTTTGCTTATTTTAAACTACTACACTGAATGACTAATAGGCATACTTTTTTAAGTATTTAGACAAATTTTTGTGCTTTCTTTTTGTCCCAGTAAACAAAAGTCAGAATAAATGTCATATAAACCTGTCTTATACCCAGGCAGGTGAACGATAGTTAGTGTCATTATATTCCTAAAATCAATATATCTTCTTTTTTCCGTGTTTTAGTAGTAATATGTTACCAGATATTTCATTTTTTGATAATTTCATTATCTCCCCTACCATAACATTGTTTAGCTTATACATTTGAATCTGTTCATATGTCTGGGAGACTAAGTCTACATAGAGAGTCCTCTGTTTCTTTGCCAATTCTAATTCAATTTTTTTGACAAATGTAAAAAAAATACTTCATTAATGTGTGTATGTTTTGTTCTATATCAATTGAATTACTTCACTAGGATTCCATAGATTAAAAAAAATGTAAAATCATGTGTAACTTGAGGCTAAGTGCCAAGTGTCAGGATTAAAGCTTAGCTGTTCATCTAAGCCTTCATTCCTTTTCTAAGATATTTTAAAATTTAAATTAGTTTTATTTGTTGAATTTCTAAATTACTATGAAAAATATCTATTAAAATTACCATAAGAAACTATCTGCAGTCTGATTGCATTATCAAATAAGATACACATGACCTTGGTTGTTAGGAAATGAATGAGCCATTTAAAATATGAAGTATTTGCCAAGTGTGGTGGCTCAGGCCTGTAATTCCAACACGTTGGGAGGCTGAGATGGGCCAATCAGGAGGTCAAGAGATTGAGGCCATCCTGGTCAACATGGTGAAACCTCATCTCTACTAAAAATACAAAAATTAGCTGTGTGTGGTGGCATGTGCCTGTAGTCCCAGCTACTTGGGAGCTGAGGCAGGAGAATCGCTTGAACCCAGGAGGCACAGGTTACGGTGAACCGAGATCCAGCCACTTCACTCCAGCCTGGCGACAGAGTGAGACTCCATCTCACAAAAAACAAAGAAGTTTTTGTTTATATCAGGGCAATACAAATATTCGTTAATTCAAAGTTTAGAAAATGTCTTTAATTTCAAAGTAAGTAAATCTTATAAGCATTTATATTATGTGTGGCTGAGTTTCTATCTCATCACACAACTGGGTTAAAAATTATTGCATAATTAGATTTAAAATATTCAACAAGGTAGGATCCCATTGCATTAACCTGTAATCTTGACATTCAGAGTGGGGATATCTGAGTAGAGTCTCTGGAAGTTTTAAAATTTCTATACTTATCTGAAAATTTTGAGTCTACAGTAGTGGTTTATGTCTTCTTATCAATAATTGATCCATGTTCCATTCTGGAAGACACTATAGAGGCCTTCCTTCCACAACGAAATAGATACCCTAGTTTTCAGTTGCCCCTATATCCTCCCCTGGCTGCCTGGCCAAAAACCAGGTTACAATCCATCCAGGGATGGATGTCTTATCCAAGACCCGATAATCAAGGAGGGACTTAAAAGCCAAAGGAAGCTGTATCCGCCCAACGTGAACCGCCAGGGGATTGAGTCCATTGATGAGACTGGTTTGATTTGGAATGTACTCCATTAAAGAGAACAGAAAATAAAGACCCATTTAGAGAGAATTTGCTGACTTGGGGAAACTCTTTTGTGATATAGGGATTGAAATTCTTGGCTTTGACTCAAGGGAATGGATTTTCCAGCTGTGTAAATGTAATCTCAAAATTATGATGATCCTTAGGAACTTTGAAAAATGTGGTAGTTCCCACTGAGCAAGGTGGAAATGCCTGAGTGAGAAAGGGAAGGGTTAAAAGCTCATGAAAATGGGCACGCTGGGATAGATAGAAGAACCCAGAAATCTCACCA
Source organism: Cheracebus regulus (assembly GCA_963574635.1). Taxonomy (NCBI): domain Eukaryota; kingdom Metazoa; phylum Chordata; class Mammalia; order Primates; family Pitheciidae; genus Cheracebus; species Cheracebus regulus. Next base: position 5,440 of record CAUYQU010026620.1, on the reverse strand, counting down.
GAGAATTCTATTCCATGGGAAAGAACAGAGGACATCATATTTTCCCAGACCATCAGGAACGTGCTGTGAAGAGGAACCACAGCATCATGAAGTTTAGTGGTGGCTCTCCACTGAACAGATTTTGGCGTACTGATAATGCAGATTTTAGGGCCTCTGAAACAGTGGAGACTGGTTAGGAACGCTTAACTGCCAGAAGCCAGGTGTGGGAGACGATGATCGTAATGACTGATCATTCTGACTGCCAGCCAAAGAATTCTGAACTGTAGAGAGTTATGGAAATGGTAGATAAAGCCTGATATTCCAAGGGAAACAATAGATGGTCAGGAAATGAGAGAATTGCTTAACATAGTTATTCAAGAGAAGGCAATATTAGATAAACTGGAATCTGAAAGCAGTTGTCCTTAAAAAAAAATCAAAAGCCCTTGACCAGTTTTTGGAACTGATCCAGTTTTCAGAGTCCAACCCCTAGATGGAAGAGGTGGTTTGGTTTCCCATGAGAAAGAAATGAGCAACGGCATGGCCAATACACATTACAAAGACACTATAGAGGCCTTCCTTCCACAACGAAATAGATACCCCAGTTTTCAGTTGCCCCTATATCCTAATAATATAGGGGTATATATTACACATTACAAAGGATTTCCTTAGTCCTTTTTCAAAGAGATTTATGGCCATTAACTTAAGTGATTTTTACAATGAGTAAAAGGAAATGCCCAGGTATTTTGCTGTTGGACACCAGGTTGTAGTAAACATTGATACCTGGAAAACTGCAGTGGCACCGTTGCTCCTCAGTTAGAGAATCTAGGACTCCAGAAATAACAACTGAGGTTTGGATTTCAGTCTGTTTGCAAACTTACCAGTTGGACGTTTTATGAGCTTTCAACTGAGATGAGCACACATAATAGATGGCTTGACTCTCACATTATATTATAACAGTGGAAGCAAGTGAAGTCTCTAAAACCAGGAATTGGCCAAGAAAAAAAAAAAGTATCACATTGGAGGGTGTGAGTGGCAGAGATTAATGCCAATTAAAAAAATCTCAAAGATGCAGGAGTGATAATCTCTATCATATCTTTTTCATACAATTTCTCCTTCTCGTACCCAAAGAAACTCAGTGGGTCTTGGGTGATGGCATTGGATTACTATAAGCCTCAATCTCTATTTAATAAGTAGATGAATTTATCTTCCAATCAGGAGAGAGAACCACAAGCAATTTGCACTCACAACAATATACATTATTATTTTTCCCCCCGAGTCAAGTTAACCTTCTCATCCTTTGACTAATATGATACAAAGAGACCTGGACCATCTGGATATCCTACGGAACATCATATATATTCATTACATCAACAGAATCATGCTGATCAGACAGAAGGAGCAAGGGATGGCTAGATGTTGGAGGGCTTAGTAAGACATATGTGGTCCGAAGGGTGAGAAATAAATCCTGCAAAGATTTGGCTCTGCCACTTCAGTGTTAGAGGTCCAGTGATCACCGACATGCCACAACAGCTCCTCCAAAGTAAAAGACAAATTGCTGTCCCTTGGATCCCTATCACAAAAATGTAAATATAAATCTAGTAGACTCTTTAGGTCCTGGAGATAATATATTCCATGTTGAGAATATTGTTTTGGTCTATATATTGGATGACATGGAAGGCTGACAGCTTTGAACTGGACCTGAAACAGCAAAGTATAGGTCCAGTCTGCAGAACAAAGAGTTCTGTCATTTGGGCCATAAAATTAATAGCCCCTATAATGCCTGGAGTTTCAGTGGTGAAAAAAGATGCAATATGCAACTTGGAGTACGTGCAATTGGAAGTACCACATGGGCCCTTGAGATTCTGGACAAGATCATTTGATCTTCAGCAGAGAAGATCAAATGTAACAACTTTAAAGGACAGCTTTTGGGATTTGACTCACAAAATACCTGACCATAGCATATCAAATGACAATGCACTTGAAACTGGCCATCACAGGCTGTTAGTTTGGACTCACAAGTCATACAGCCAGGTGAACACAGTGACCATCATTATATGTTAGAAATGATACATCTAAGACTAAGCAAAGCCAAGATCAGATTATACAACAAGGTAAAGAACAGTTATCCCAGATTCCCATGTAACTAGCATGGTTGCATCTGCGATCCTCTCTAAGCTTATATACACTGATCTGTGAGGGGTTCTGTAAAATTGACATAGAATAGAGCAGAAGGCATAGGTTGGTTTATGGATGTGTCAGCTTGGTGTAAAAAAGCAGTTGAAAAGTGAATGGTAGCTGCAATCCTGCCCCACTCAGAAGTAGCCTGATAATATAGCATGAGGAGAAGCCTTCCTAATGAGCAAAGCTGTAGGTGGCCCACCTGATTATCCACTTTGTGTGGAGGAAGAAGTGGCCCAAGTTTGAAATATATATGAACTCATCAAAGGTGGAAAATGATCTGGCAGCTGGTGGGGGCCTGGCAAGAAAAATAGTGAAATATCAAAGACAAAGAGGTGTCTTTGGTAGAGACACATGCATGGACACATGAGAGTGGTTATAAAGTGTGAAGAAGTTTGTGTTACAGGCTAGTGCTCACTAGAATACATCCACCACAGAAGCACAGAAGTAGCACTAAGGAGCCGAGTAGTCAAAATGACTCAGTTCACTGGTGTTGCCAGTTTGCCAGAATGTACCCCAATGCTGAGATGGTGGGCACATGAATCAAGTGACCACTGTGAAAGAGATGGGAGCAATGTATGGGCTCAATAGAAGAGATTCCCACTTATCAGGGTCTCTCTAGCCGTTCCTGCCACTGTGGCCAACAACGTAATAGCACTGTGACACTATTCCTCAATTATACACACTGGGCAGTTGATAGTAATTTGACTACGTTTTCCTTTTCTGTCCTGGAAGGGCCATTGGCTTGTTCTCTAAGAATAAAGACTTACTTTAGGCTTTAAGTTTTCCCTTCTTGTCCATAAGACCTCTAGTACCATAATCCAGGGGCTTACAGGAATCCTGATTCAAAGACATGGAATCCCATACAATGTAGCATCCAATCAGTAAAAATAAAATATAAAACAAGCAAAAACGTCACAATAAAAGAGATGTGGGGATCGAATCATCACCAAGTGATTCACTGATTATCTTGTATTCTGTACCACCCAGAAACTACAGGCATTGTAAGGGCCTGCTGAAGGTGAAGCTGAAGTGGTAAGTCAGAGGCATGCTTTGTGAGAATGAGGTACTACTTTCCAGGATGCACTGTAGGCATTAAATCAGAGACCACCGTGCGGCACTGTGACCTCAAAAGGAAGATTATATGGATTCGGGAACCAAGGCACAGAAGCAGAAGCTTGCTTACCATTACTCCCAGTGACCTTCTGGAGACTTTGTGCTTCCCATCCCTTCAATTCTGGATGCCATAGTATTAGAGAGCCTGGTCTCCAACAGAGTACACTCTTACCAGGACACAGCAAGATATTCCAAGTACTGCAAAACTCCTGATGCCACCTGAGCACTTTAAGAATCAGTAGGCCAGAAAGTAAATTACCAACTTTTCAGAGGTAATTAAACCTGATCATCCCAGGAAAGGTAGTGCTGCTGTTGTACAATGGATACAGGTAGCCATGAGTAGGAAGTTTGGGTGATTCACTTGGGTGACTCATGGTATTCCTTCACCTAATTCCAACCTTAAATGGACAAGTGCAACATTACTAGCCTGAAAGGTAATGGTTGCTAGGGCTTTTCTTAGGACACTTCAGGAGGTGCAAGGATACTTTTATTAGGATCCTTTTATTAGGACACTTTTATTAGGACACTTCAGAGGGTGCAAGCAAAAAGCCTTGGTGGCTTCCACCTGATGTTGGGCCTGCAGGTGCACAGAAGACAAGAGCTGAGTTTTGGGAACCTCTGCCTAGATTTCAGAGGATGTTTGGAAAAACCTAGGTGTCCAGGCAGAAGTCTGCTGTGGGGGTGGAACATTCAAGAAGATCCTCTACTAAGGCAATGCAGAGGGAAAATGTGGGATTGGAGCCCCCACACAAAGTTCCCACTGGGTGGGGCACTGCCTAGTGGAGTTGTCAGGAGGCCATCATTCTCCAGACCCCAGAATGGTAGATCCACTGACAGCTTGCACTGTGCATTTGAGGAAGCACAGTGACACCAGCCCATGAAAGCAGCTGCAGGAGCTGTACCCTGCAGAACCACAGCAGAGCTGTCCAAGGCCTTGAGAGGCCACCCCTTGCATCAGTGGGCCCTAGATGTGAAATGTGGAGTCAAAGAAAATAATTTCAGAGTTTTATGATTTAATAACTGCCCCATTGGTTTCTGGACTTGCATAGGCCCCTTTGTTTTGGCCAATTTCTCCTATTTGAAAGAGGAACATTTACCCAATGCCTGTACCTTCATTGTATTTTGGAAGTAACTAATTTGTTTTTTATTTTACAGGCTCCTAGTTAGAAGGGACTTGTCATGTGTCAAATGAGACTTTGGACTTGGCCTTTTGAGTTAATGCTGGAATAAGTTAAAACTTTAGGGGACTGTTGGGAAGGCATAGTTGGTTTCAAAATGTGAAAAAGACATGAGATTTGAATGGGGCCAGAGGCAGATAATATAATTTGGCTCTGTGTCACCACCCAAATCCCATTCTGAACTGTAATCCTGATGTGTCAAGGGAGGGACCTGGTGTGAGGTGACTGGATTACGGGGGCGGTTTCCCCATGTTGTTCTCATGATAGTGAGTGAGTTCTCATAATATCTGATGGTTTAAAGGTGAGGCACTTTCTCTCTCTCTTTCTCTATCCTGCCATCATGTAAAACATGCCTTGCTTTCTCTTCTGCCATGATTGTAAGCTTCCGGAGGCCTCCTTAGCCATGTGGAACTATGAGACAATTAAGCCCCTTTACTTTATAAATTGCCTAGTCTTGGTTTTACTCCCGCTTTTTCTCAGTGCTTCTTTCCTGTAGAACTAAACCTGTGGCAAAAATTATCTTAATAATGTAGACAGTATTCATGATTTTATCCTTATTGTCTAAGAGATGGTTGCTACTCAATAAATCTTAGTTGAATGATTTAATGCTATATTCTATATATAATTTCTGAGAAAAGAGAGTGAAACTACTCATTATCCAATTCTTTGTTCTTTAAGGTAAATTCTTGATACCAGATGATTAGCTGCAATGTAGATACTGGTATTTTTTTTTCTTTAAATTTAAATAGATTTTATTGAATATTAAGAGAAATTAAGAATAAACTACTAAAATTATGTAACAGCAACATTTTTATTGTTATTGTTGTTATATGTATTTTTTTTAAATTTTATTTTTATTGCATTTTAGGTTTTGGGGTACATGTGAAGAACATACAATATTGTTGCATAGGTACACACATGGCAGTGTAATTTGTTGCCTTCCTCCCCTTCACCTATATCTGGCATTTCTCCCCATGCTATCTCCCCCC
>CAUYQU010026619.1:0-38064 GCA_963574635.1 Cheracebus regulus | reverse complement strand
AATGCCCTCAAGAGAAAGCAGGAAAGATCTAAAATTGACACCCTAACATCACAATTAAAAGAACTAGAGAAGCAAGAGCAAACAAATTCAAAAGCTAGCAGAAGACAAGAAATAACTAAGATCAGAGCAGAACTGAAGGAGATAGAGACATGAAAAACCTTTCAAAAAAAAAAAAATCAACAAATCCAGGAGGGGGTTCTTTGAAAAGATCAACAAAATAGACCATTATCCAGACTAATAAAGGAGAAAAGAGAGAAGAATCAAATAGATGCAATAAAAAATGATAAAGGGGATGTCATCACTGATCCTACAGAAATAAAAATTGCCATCAGAGAATACTATAAACATCTCTTTGTAAATAAACTAGAAAATCTAAAAGAAATGGATAAATTTCTGGACACATACACACTCCCAAGACAAAACCAGGAAGAAGTCAAATCCCTGAATAGACCAATAATAAGTTCTGAAATTGAGGCAGCATTTAATAGCCTACCAACAAAAAGAAGTCCAGGATCAGATGGATTCACAGCCAAATTCTACCAGAGTTACAAAGAGGAGCTGGTACCATTTCTTCTGAAACTATTTCTAACAGTAGAAAAATAGTGAATCCTCCCTAACTCACTTTATGAGGCCAGCATCATCCTGATACCAAAATATGGGAAAGACACATACGCACACACAAAGAAAATTTCAGGCCAATATCACTGATAAACATCGATGTGAAAATCATTGATTAAATACTGGCAAACAGAATCCAACAGTACATCAAAAAGCTTATCCACCATGACCAAGTCAGCTTTATCCCTGTGATGCAAGGCTAATTTAACATATGCAAATCAATAAATGTAATCCATCATATAAACAGAATAAATGATAAAAACCTCATGATTATCTCAATAGGTGCTGAAAAGACCTTTGACATTTAGCAGCCCTTCATGCTAAAACCTCCCAATAAACTAGGTATCAGTGGAATGTATCTCAAAATAATAGAAGCTATTTATGACAAACCCACAGCCAATATCATACTGAATGGCCAAAAACTGGAAGCATTCCTTTGAAAATTGGCACAAGACAAGGATACTCTCTCTTATCATTCCTATTCAACATAGTATTGAAAGTTCTGGCCAGGGCCATCAGGCAAGAGAAAGAAATAAAGCGTATTCAAATAGGAAGAGAGGAAGTCAAATTGTTTCTGTTTGCAGATGACATGATTGTATATTTAGAAAGCCCCTTTGTCTCAGCCCAAAGTCTCCTTAAGCTGATAAGCAACTTGATCAAAGTCCCAGGATACAAAATCACTGTGCAAAAAGTCACAAAAATTCCTACACACCAATAATAGACAGAGGGCCAAATCATGAGTGAATTCCAATTTACAGTTGCAAGAAAGATAATAAAATACTTAGGAATACAACTTACAAGGGATTTGAAGGACCTCTTCAAGGAGAACTACAAACCACTGCTAAAGGAAATAAGAGAGGAGACAAACACATGGAAAACATTCCATGCTCATGCAGAGGAAGAATCAATATCATGAAAATGGCCACACTTCCCAAAGTAATTCATAGATTCAATGCTATCCCCATCAAGCTGCCATTGACTTTCTCTACAGAATTGGGAAAAAACTACTTTAAATTTTACATGGAAATAAGAAAGATCCTGCATATCCAAGACAATCCTAAGCAAAAAGAACAATGCTGAAGGCACTTGCTACCTGACTTCAAACTATACTACAAGGCTACAGTAACAAAAACAGCATGGTACTGTTACCAAAACAAAGATATAGACCAATGGAACAGAAAGGTCTCAGAAATAACCTCCCACATCTATGATCATCTGATCTTTGACAAACCTGACCCCCCCCCAAAAAAATGGGGAAAGGATTCCCTACTTATTTATTGGTGTTGGGAAAACTGGCTAGCCATATGGAGAAAGCTTAAGCATGATCCCTTCCTTACACCTTATACAAAAGTTAACTGAAGATGGATTAAGGACTTGAATGTAATACCTAAAACCTATAAGAAAACCTAGGCAATACCATTCAGGATATAGGCATGGGCAAAGACTTCATGACCTAAACACCAAAAGCAATGGCAACAAAAGCCAAAATTGACAAATGGGGCCTAATTAAACTAAAGGGCTCCTGCACAGCAAAAGAAACTATCATCAGAGTGAACAGGCAGCCTACAGAATGAGAGAACATTTTTGCAATCTATCCAGCGACAAAGGGCTAATATCCAGAATCTACAAAAACTGAAACAGAGTTTCAAGAAAAAAACAGCCACATCAAAAAGTGAACAAAGTATATGGACAGACACTTCTCAAAAGAAGACATTTATACAGTCAACAAACATGAAAAACAGCTCATTATCACTGGTCATTAGAGAAATGCAAATCAAAACCACAATGAGATACCACCTCATTCCAGTTAGAGTGACAATCATTAAAAAGTCAGGAAACAACAGATGCTGGAGAGGATGTGGAGAAATAGGAACACTTTTACACTGTTGATGGAAGGGTAAATTAGTTCAACCATTGTGGAAGACAGTGTGGTGATTCCTCAAGGATCTAGAACCAAAGATACCAGTTGACCCAGAAATTCCATTACTGGGTATATACCCAAAGGATTATAAATCATTCTACTATAAAGACACAGGCACACATACTTTTATTGGGGGCCATGTTCACAATAGCAAAGACTTGGAATCAACCTAAATACCCATAAATGGCAGACTGTATAAAGAAACTGTGGCACATATACACTATGGAATACTTACTATGCAGCTGTAAAAAAAAAGAATGAGTTCATGTCCTTTGCAGGGACACGGATGAAGCTGGTAACCATCATTCTCAGCAAACTAATGCAAGAATAGAAAATCAAACACCACATGTTCTCACTCGTAAGTGAGAGTTTAATAATGAGAACACATGGACAAATGGAGGGAAACATCACACACCTGGGCCTGTTGAGGTCTTGGAGTCTAGGGATAGCATAAGGAGAAATGCCTAATGTAGGTGATGGGTTGATGGGTGCGGCAAACCGCCATGGCATGTGTATACCTATGTAACAAACCTTCACGTTGTGCACATGTAACCCAGACTTAAAGTATAATTTAAAAAAAATGATTTATGTAGATCCAAGTTACAGTGTTATATTCCTTTGCCTGAAGAATTTCTAAAATTTGCAGGTTTAAACATTTATTGTTGGTCTTCTGAGAAGAAACTGTCTTTGGTTTAGTTCGTCTAGGAAAAGTATTAATTTTTATTCTTTGAAAGACAGTTTTGCCTTTTATGGAATTATGGGTTGGTAGTTGGGTTATCAAATTTTTGTCTTTTAGTACTTTAAAGTGATATTTTTATAGCTGGCATGATTTCTGAAGAGAAATTTATAACTGTCATCTATGTTCTTACATCTGTTATTTTTTCCCCCATTTTCTCCTTTCAAATATTTTGTTGTTGTTGATTGGTTTGTCATTTTTGTTTTATCCTGCTTGGTGTCCTTTGACATTCTTAGAACTTTGTTTTTAATTTTGAAAAATTCTTAGTTATCATTTCTTCAAGTATTTTTTCCTCCTCATTTTTCCAGCTTCTCCTTCAGGAATTCTGTTACATATTTGTTACTTTTTAACAATGGACAGGAGAACTGTGATGTTGTCTTTTTCTTTTGAAATCTTTCTTATACTTTTAAAATTTGACTTTCAATAATTTCTAGGATCCTATCTTTAAGTTCACGTATTTATTTTCTTTCTACATCCAGTCTACTGATGAGCACAACAAAGGCATGTTTTCTTGTTACTGTCTTTTCATTTCCTGTATTACTAGCTGATTCTTTCTCATAGTTTCTTTTTTTTTTTGTAAAATTTCATCTGATTTTGAATGTTGTTCAGCTTCCCATTAGAACCTTTAACTTAATAATCATGATTATTTTGATCCCATTTCACAGAGCTCAACATCTTTGTCATATCTGCATCTGTTTTTATTTCTTGCTCTGCACTTCATGGGAGTCTGCCTTTTGCAGTTAGTTGTTTAATTTACTGCTTGTTAGCCTGGACATGGTCAGGGAAAAAAGGGGACAGTTATGTGCTGCCCTATTATCCTTCAAACATAGGATGGCATCGTTTCTCAGGAGATTAGGAGTGTAGCTTTGTCAGTACTCCTGCTCTTGCCCTAACTATAGTTGTTTGACCAACATATATTTCTACCCTTTTTTAGTGGTAGAGGGGATATTTCAGTTTACTCCTGTAGCTGCAACGGGCTTTCTCCAGTATGCTAATGACCTTTTCCCCCCACAGATTTTGCTTTGATTCTTTAAGAGAGGAGAAGAATTCCTCTGGAGTTTTGCCTTTCCTGCAATGGCAGTTCTTTTTCTTTCTGATTTTTTCATCTCAAGGAAAATTATCTCAAGATTCTCCCAAGATTCAGTGAGTGCCCAGTGGGCTTTATTGAACAAAAGCTAACAACAGTGTGTAGGCTTCTCCTACATTTTTGGAACCCAGTAGTTTCACTCTTTTTCCACCAATTCACCAGTGTCCCAAATTCAAATGTTCTAGACCTTGTCCTGCTGCCTTTATTTTTCTAGATAACAGTGCTCATGTCTCCCACCGATCTCCCTGGTGGCTGTTAGTGTCTCCTTAGCTTTGGTGCCAGTTGTTGTCTACTGACCATGTCACTCAAATGTGTTGAAAAAAAGTCATGGACTTCTTATTTGTCCAACTTTTTGCTTTCATTATAATTTTGTAGACAATTGAATTTCGAGATCTATAATTTTCTGAGTAGATTCCAGAAAAATAAGTATTATTTTAACATGCCAAATTTGTCATCTTTTGTTCACAGCATTTGTGTGTGGTAATGTCAGGATATGAAATAGTATGGATCTATCAAAATTGTGGAATAATACTGGATCTTTCAAAATAGTGATTTGGACAACAGAACATAGACCAAATATACACATGGTTCTGCTTCCAAGGGATTTAAATTTAAGCTTCATATATGACCTACTTTCAATTCAGAAAGCTTTGCGTCTTAAGATAAAAATCATAACCTGAGGATGCCTATTTGCTTGTTGGCCTTGGAGGTTCTAGCAATTTTCATCTGTAGTCCAGAAAGAAAAAAAAATGTGTTTGTTGTTTGATTTCCAAGGACTAGATAAACTTTTCTTTTGAGACAGAGTCTAGCTTTATCACTCAGACTAGAGTGCAGTGGTACGATCTTGGCTCACTGCAACCTCCACCTCCCAGGTTCAAGTGATTTTCCTCCCTTAGTCTCCCAAGTAGCTGAGATTACAGGCACCCCCAACTGCGCCCAGCTAATTTTTGTATTTTTAGTAGAGACAGGGTTTCGTCATGTTACCCAGGTTGTTTTCAAACTTCTGACCTCAGGTGGTCCACTCGCTTTGGCCTCCCAAAGTGCTGGGATTACAGGCATGAGCCATTGCACCCAGTGAGGACTAGATAAAATTTTTATAGATACTCTCCATAAAAACAAAAAAAAAGCAGACCAAAAAAACCCTCTCTTTTGTAACTCTCTAGTTAATTTTTTTTTAACTCCTTGCCCTGCTGATTCATTTTCAATTAATCCATTCTCCATTCAAATTTACTTGGAATTGACATTCCATAAATGATTCAAAATGTGCAATTTTTCCGTTTTCCCCATGGGAACAGATGTCCTGATATACCTAAGAGAATAATCCAAAAAATCAAAATCCTGGCCAGATTGTGTCATGATGTCTGAGAAAAGATTTACATGTATGTACACACACACACACACACACACACACACACACACACACACACACACAATTGTTAGTTGAAATTCTCACAAACACAATATTTTGTACAACTTAAAAATCTTAGCAAAATGAAACAAAGCAAGATAAACAACAGAAAAACACATTTGAGTTTGCTTATATACTTAAAACCAAACTTGCACCAAGACTTTGCTAAATAAAATGCAGGACAACCAGTTAAATTTGAATTTCAGATAAACAATTGACTTTTTATTCCTATAAGTATGTTCCAAATATTATATGGGACATGCTCACAGAAATATATATTTATTTATATATTTTAAAATACATACATGTAATTTAAGGATGCAATATTTGGAACATACTTGTACAAAATTTGTATTGTTACTTATCTGAAATTTCAACTTAATGAGGCATCCTATATTTTTATTTGTTAAATATTGAAACCTTAATTTAATAGTTAAAAGTCTTGTATCAAATTGCCTCAATTAAATGTTAAATACCCAGAATGGTATTAGCAAGGTTTTTGAAGTTTTGAGAAAACACAGCCTAGAAGTAATTGATTAAATATTACCTCGGAGTATTTAGCAAAATAAGTTTTATACTCTAGTAAAGACTGTCTCACATAATAGAAAACAAAAATTAGCTCCTAGCAGAAGTATATTTTCTACATTAATTATCAGGTTTTTGACTTAAATAATTGGAAATATATAATTATAGACTATCATTTCCACAGTACAAATAGATTACAAAGTACCAATAAATAGATAAGTTATTTGTATTTTAGTTAATTTAATAAAGAATGTTAACCTAGCAAAAGTATGGAGTACAATCTCAAATTTAAATATGAATAACAATAAACAAGTGAGTTTTGCAAATAAAGAATTTCCACTCCCTCATATACATGCAAACACAAAGCTACAATTATTACAGGTTTTTATAAAAGAAAATTGAAGCTCACTGCATTAAAAATAGTTTTCAGAGATGTAAAATTTTTAAGAATTGTTTGGAAAGCTGAACTACAAATTATGTATGTAGTCACATAAAAATAATGCAAAGTTTAAAATGTGATGAATATGAAGACATTAATTGACTGTGGTTTGATTTTTAGCCAAAAATTAAGAATGACATTAAATTTCTGTATATAAAGTTAAAATTCATATGAATTATGTTTAATTAAATTATATTTTCTACATTTGACATAGTAGAAAAAATTTTAAAAGAAATTTGAAGCTTACTGAATTAAAAATAATTTTCAGAGATTTAAAATTTATAAGAATTGTCTGTTTGGAACACCCAACTCCAAATTATGTATATATTCATGCAAAAATAATACAAAATTTAAAATGTGATGAATTTGAAGATGTTAACCGAATGTGGTTTGATTTTTAGCCAAAAATTAAAAATGACACTAAATTTCTGTATATAAAATTAAAATACATATGAATTAAATTATGTTTAAATTGTTTTCTGCATTTGACATTGTAGATAAAAAATATTTTTCTAACAGATTTTAAATTAAATTTTAAAAAGAACATTTGATTTGATAGAAAGAAGCCACAGGCCAAAGAAATAATGAGAGATTTAGGCCCAAGCCTAGGTTATTAGAAACACAAAGTGGCAGCTCCCTGATTCTGAAATGGTGAGGGGTTGAGTTTAGAACCTCTGTCCCCATTAATAAAAACATGTTCTTAACCAATTTTTTCCTAAACATGAATTCTAATTTGGAATTATCTTTTTTGGGGGGTGATGCCGGTATGGAGTCTCACTGTTGCCCAGGCTAGAGTGCGGTGGCACGATCTCAGCTCACTGCAACCTCTGCCTATTGGGTTCAAGCTATTCTCCTACCTCAGCCTCCTGAGTAGCTAGGATTACAGGCGTGCACCACCATGCCCAGCTAATTTTTGTATTTTTAGTTGAGACAGGGTTTCACCATATTGGCCAGACTGGTTTTGAACTCCTGGTCTCCAGTTATCCACTCACCTCAGGCTCCCAAAGTGCTGGGATTACAGGCATGAGCCACCATGCCTGGACTGGAGTTATCTTAATCAATATCCTTGATATTTAAATAATGTTTTAACTAAATAATTCTATCATAATAGACATTTTATCAGTTTATTTTATGCCAATTTTTGTTTTTGCTTTTGATCTGTAGTAATAAATTCATTATAAAATGTAAAATATTTGATTCCATATACGAATTTTATTCTCTTCACTCATACTAAATTGCTAAAGCTGTATGGAAATGTGATGAAAAACACAGGATATTAATTGCAATTTCAATGTGTTGTAGCTGTAAACACTTGCCTCATGTAGAAAATGGTTTTACAGGGTATAATCCAAAACTCATATGAATGTACAAGAGTTTCCACCTTTTTTCCTGGTTTGGCTTAATATTTCTCTGTTAATATATTTCAAAATTAGTTGAACCTATTTTATATGTTATAGTTGTATTTTGCAACATTTTTATTTGCTTGAATCACTTTAAACTCATGAATTAATAAGGTTATAAATGTTTATACTTATTAATGATGTCTGAGAAACTCAATTTTTACATGAGACGTGCACATAATTTATGTGGAAATACTAATAAGGATGAAAAAACTGTATTTTGACCTATGAGAGAAAAAATTAGTTCAGTCAAAATTAGAAGAGCCTAAATCAATATGCTCTTATTAAGATATTGGATACTAGCTTGATTCCCTGAAGAAAGGTAAAGCTGTAACTGGTACTAGGTTAAGAATGCTAATTGGAATTACTTAGATTTGTATATTATTGTCTTTGTTATAACAACAGGTGGCATAACTTTTTAAACTGATAAAGGATTGTTGTATATAATAAAGAATTATAGCTCAAAAAAGAACAATACCTATTTTAAGACTGTAATATTAAGAAACAATTTGTTAGAGATAAAATAAATGGCAAAAATACTTAGATTTTTATACTACTAACATTTAAATTATAGGAGGCAGAATATATTAATTCATTCATAAATCTCTCTCATATACTGTTTCTCTTTTACACACATATGCATGCACAAAGGAAGAGACAGAGATCTCATTGAAGATTGTTAGATATGAGAAAATGAGAGTCATTCAAGTCTCAAGGTGGACAAGTAGAATGAACCTTCTTCTCTTACTCAGGGGCTTTCTCTACCAAGTAAAAACTAGGGACTGACAGACTCTACTTTCCAGGAATAGAGCTGTGGAAGGTCAGTGCCTCAGAAGAGAAAAGAACTGGAGTCAAGTGAACCAAACTATCCATCAGACACTTACTTATCCAGTCTCTCATGTAGAATAAAATAATTTGAATAAACATCCAATGAGTTAAACACTATTTGAAAACAAGGAAGTATATAGAAAGGGCTAAATTCTATTTTGTAGTTATATTTCAGTATAAATGTCTTGTTTTGAAACTAATATCTAGCATTTTAATTAAAGAATATAATGATACAGTTTGTTAGCAACCACTACTTTCAGAATAAAAAAAAGGAAAGAAAAATAAAATCCAATATTTAAATAGAAAAAAATATATTGCTGATACTAAACAGAAGTGATCAATATGACTTTATGAGAGTAAAAATCATACATTTCCACTAGTTTTTTTCCCACTGAAATGGCTCACAAATACTGTTATGCCACAATATCTCCCAGTGCCTAGATTCATTTTTTTCTCAAATATTTTACCAATAATCTCCAGAGTTCATCAGATAAATATTTATTCTCTTTATTTCATGTTTGAGGCAGGAGAACATGGGGGAGAATTTGGTACAACCTGTTCCAGAAACCAAGAAATTTTCACAGACTATTCAAATCATGGCAAAGGGACACAGGACGCAATCTAAAATGAACTTTCACTGGCCAAAACTGAGATAATTTAACATAAAAAATACAGCATTTGCTATAGCTAATTAACATGTATATGATCTGAAAACCCATGAGCCCATAGTTAACACATGTATTTTTAACAGGATGAATCATCCTACATAAATTAATTACTAATGCCATGGGGTCTTAAGGTCTTTAAGGTATATTTTAACACTCATCAAATTTATAGTTTTCCCCATTAAAAGAAGAAAAAGAACACCGTGAGTTCTCAGCTGAGTGAGAATTGGAGACTTTTTAATGATAAACTGAACATTCTAAGAACCACAATGTTACCCCAGGAATGTAAAACCAAGAGGATCTCTTTGCTAATTGAGATTTTTAACTTTTAGAATAAATGAAAAGTGTGTGTGTGTGTGTGTGTGTGTGTGTGTGTGTGTGTGTGTGTGTTTTGACTGATTTCATTATTTACGTTCACTCTGTGAATGTAAAGCGTTTCTATTCTCAAGGGCTTCTATTCTCCCCTCTCAACATCATAGACCCTTGTGGAGAGTTAGAAAAGGCAGAACTTTTCTACATGTAGCAAATCCCCATAAGCAAGAATAAAACTAGCGTGAGCTCAAAAGACACTGTTATTCTCATGTTTTTTCAATATGGCATTTGAACTGTACCACTCACCTCCCAATGCAATCCTATATGGTACTTCTCTGAATTGTGGTTTACATTATCAGGGAGTGCATAAATGTGACTCTGCTAGATTAAAGAAATATATATATCAAATATTTGGTGTGTATGGTGCAGACATTTAGGGCCACAAAAGATCAGGTAGATCTTGAAGATACTGGATTATGAAAAATATGTTTAAAGCAGAGTTGAAACATGAGGAAGAGCTCTATGGGTGAATAGAATTGGGCTGAGCTGAAAAGACTGGACGGCACTTGACATTGTAGGAAGAGAGTAAATAAGGAATAAGAGCTTATGGTGTAAGCATGGTCAATCTGTGTGATGGTAAAGAGGCCAACCTGGCCAAAAGGAAGAATATATGGTGTGAGGAAATAAAGTCTACCTAAGTGGGAACACAGAAGCCAGTTATTCAGGCTGGTTATAACACTTATGTTTGGCAGAATTTTAATCCTATCAAGGAAAATGGAAATGTTATAATTTTAAAAGCATAGGTTTCAGTTAAGTTCTGATGAGAGATTGTCAGCATGTAGAAACTGGAGGTGGCATAGAGATAAACAGGACGCCTTATGTTTATTTGGGAAGCATACTGAGTTCTTTCTGGTTGGTCCTTAGTTGCAGTAGGGCCTAAAAACTGGGAAGTTGATGGGTTTTGACAAGTCCTGATGGTTTTAGGCTGACTGCTGCAGAGGCTGTGACTTTCCTTTCTGAGCTTCTTATGTGAATCAGAGTTCTATTGCCATAAATCGCCTGACTAGTGTTTGGATATATATTCAGTCTCTCTGTTGTGAATTACTGAAAAATTAGTTTGAATAGAAAGGAGGTGACTTGAGAGTCAAGGGATCTAACTCTGATAAAGAAAATGTGATAAATATACACCACGAATACTCTGCAGCCATAAAAAGAATGAAATCTTGTCCTTTGCATGGACATGGGATCTGGAGGCCATTATCCTAAGCAAACTAACACAGGAATAAAAAACCAAATACCACATGATCTCACTATGGACACAAACAGGGGAGCAACACACATGGGGGCCTGTTGGAGAATGGAGGTTGGGAGAAGGGAGAGGATCAAGAAAAATAACCAGTGAGTACTAGGCTTAATATCTGGATGATGAAACTATCTGTACTACAAACCCTCATGTCACAAGTTTACCTACGTAGTAAATCTATACTTGTACCTCTGAACTTAAAATAAAATTTAAAAATAAATAAAATAGTTTTTTTGTTTGATCCCTTAAAACAAAATGAATTAACTCTCATGCTTCCATACTGGCCATACTGTTATTATGTAAGCAAAGGGATTTTGCCTTTTAGAACATCAAAATAATCAGATGGTGCTTTGGATTGTGAGAACAGGGCAGGAAACGACTAGCATAGCTTTATAATAAAAATAATTCAAGCAAAATTTTCTCATAACATTTCTTTAGTCTAAAGGCATAGGGGTATTCTATCTATTCTGCATCATTCTAACTATACTGTTTAATATGTAGTCAAACGTGAATATTTGCTTTCTGAACACATTTTTTTTTTACTCTTTAAGCATCAGTCTTGTTGCCATCTGAAGACTGTCAGACTGTTCTTCCAATTCTTACTAAAAGGTTTCAGTCATCACAAAGTACAGTTGATCAGTTACACTGGAATTTGTTTTTATCTTTGGATGATTCAAAGCAGTCCTCGTTCTCCTTCTGTTTTCTTGTGGCTGCCAGACTTTTGAGAATTTCTACTTCTGTGTCTCCACAAGATGTAAAAGGAAAATAAGAAGCTTTAGTGGATGTTTCATGGGGAATGAAATTTAAGCTACTGTGAGAAGCCAATGTCTAGATTCTCTACAAATTTTATTTTTCGAAGAATTATATTTCTCACTAATACAGCTAATCATTCCCTTCCTACATCAAAAAGAAACTTTTCAAAAAGGTTGATATAAGATAGGTATAGTACATAATATCTATGTACAATTTTTCCTGCCATAGTGGACATGATCATATTAAAATTCTGAAAATTTTTTATTATCCTGATTTGTTTCTTGAAAGAGATAAAATCCTAAGAAAAATGCCTTTAGAGAACTCAGAGGATGTTTGTTTTTTTCATTTTATTTATGTTTTTTTAGAGACACAGTCTCTCTTTTTTGTCCAGGGCGGAATGTGATCACAGGTCACTATAACCCTGTGTTCCTAGAATCAAGTGATCCTACTGCCTTAGCCTCCTAGAAGACAATCAGGTATGTGTCACCATGTTTAGCTAATTTTTCTATTTTCTTCTGTAGAGACAAGGTCTCACTATGTTGCTCATGCTGATCTTGAACCCATGGCCTCAACTGATCTTTCCCCAACTCAGCCTCTCAAAGTTCTAGGATTACAGTTGTGAACCCCTGTACTAGTCCAGGTTTTAGTTTTCAAATCCAGATATTACTGAGTTATTTTTCTTGACAGCTTTATGTCTGCCAAAAAAAGAACATTTATCATTATGTCTTAATTAAAAATAATTGCATCTCATTTATTACTGAGGAGGACTAGACATGAGGTTGGCTGCAAATAGAGTCTGGAAACTAAGGCAACTACAGAAAGTCAAAAGCCAGAGAAGAAAATCAGGATATATAGAACTCATTCTTAAAAGTAATATGCATTTAGTTGTGGTTCCATTCAACAGGAGGTAATGGTAGTGGGAGAGAACACACTAATCTTGCAGACAAAACCCAGCAGTTTATGACGTCCTAGAATTGAACATATTCTAAATTAGACCGGACAAACATCAAGGTTCCAGGTAATCTGGTCAAGTAAATCAAAACCTTAGCTATTGTTAATCTGAATAAAGGTAGATCTCAAGAAAGAAAGGCAGACAAAACCTACAGAGATTTTGTTTTGCTTTGCTTTTAGTTTTAGAAGCAACAACAACAACAATGATTTAAAATAACATTTGCTAAATACCAACTGGGAATCAAATTGGAATGAAAATGAAAAGTACCACTCAGGACACTTCAGCCCCTGCACAGCAAGCTAGGATTAGGGGTGGAGCTTCAAGCCCAGTGGCAAACTTGAGTACTAGATGGAGGATCCACGTCTAAAATCCAATTCTTCAAATGTGGCTTCCATTGTACAAATAGTACATTTTGGGTTTAGAGTGTTTCCAGTGCATACCAAGAGGAGGATTTGGGAGATATCTGCTCTGGGTACAGACAATAAAAAGGTATACAGTTTGATGAATCATTTTATTATGATTTACATAAAAAGAATAGCAAAACTGAAATTCAGTCTGATTTTATAATCACCATAAATTAGCAATAATATCAGCCAATACTCCTCCTTGCTCAGGCTAACAGCTCCTATTGCCAACTCACCCTACCCACCACCTTTGCACACTGCATGGTCCATGGGTAGCTAGAAGGCATACCATAATAGACAGTGGATCCGGGATCTACAGGCAGAAATAAAATCCCACATGGTTTGGAATATCAGTACTAAAATTCTTTATATTTTCTAATTTGTCATGCTTTGTTTTAGATATAGGAAGAATACAGCTTTCAGTGCCTCTATCTATAAGTAGTTACAGAATGACCATGACATTCCTTTTAAAGGTTAAAAGGAAACCAGGAAAACGTATCTCCCAGTGACATTTTTTAAGTGAGTGAGAAATCAACGTTACTTACATCAAGTCACTGAGATTTGAAAACTGTTTGTTACAAAAGCTAATAATTTCAACCTCGATCAATACATTCCTGAGTATTGTGTTTGGAAGTCCCTTTGCCAAAAATAGATACTCTCTTTCTCTGCCTTATATGTCAGTGTATGTATGTGCATGCATATGAGAATAAATGAGGAATACATAGGGAAACCTTGAGACATGTTACCAAACTTCAGCAACAATAACCCAAATGTGCCCAGAAGTTCCTTCTCTCTCCATTTTTTTTTGTTTGTCAGGATACAGATAAGAGGTGGGATGGACTCAATTTTTATGATACCACATAGCATAGCCACTGAGAGCACACATTTTGAAAATGGTCTGCCTATAGTTGAATCCTGGCTGAGACAGCATGCAAGCTTAGTGTTGTCTAAACTCAAGATTCACTCACCCTCTTTCTACATTGCTCCTCCTTTCAAACATAAAATTCTTGTCAGTAGACTTGCGGAATGCTTGATGCTAAAGTAAACGCTCATTTCTTCAGCAGAGGGACAATGAGAGAAACCAATTATAAATAGCAACGTTTCCTGGAAAAACTAGACTTTTTAATGTTACTCAGGCTCAGTGGGTACTGCAAATAAAATCAGCTGAAATGTGATGATACTTAGCTGTAGGACTGCCAGAAACACTTTAGCTTCACAATTTACTGTTAAAATTCATCAAATTTTCATCTCAAAGCTGATGCAAATGCATAGCTGAATGAATCAGTCAATTGTTGTTTCTCACTGTGGAATTCAATAGTACATTCGCAATTATATCAATGCAAATTTTTCTGAAAAATGATGTTTTTCCTTAGGAAAGTACAGGCTATTTTGGTGGTTTCTTAATATTTACATAAACATGTGCATTTATATATGCTCTGATATGTCCACTAAAAATTTCAATCAAACTTTATATTTTTAAAAATTGTCATTGTATATTAATGAAAATATGAATTGACATCATTTTTTCTGTTTAGTTGTAAATTATCTGTCAGGAAGCATCTGAAGTATGGAAAGATCAACATACTTCATATTCTTTTGGTACATTTTATATTTTTCTATGTTATCCAAAGATTGTCAATACCAGTGAATAAATTAGGAAAGAGCTAACAGATCTTTAAGCTATACGTTTTGGGCCAACAAATCTAATAACATTAATTTCTATAATTCCTTTGTATCATAATTTCAATAACATATTGGAATTGTTCATAGCATTATCCCAACACTGTCACAGCAAGGTAAGCCCATATACCCCCCTCCCCGTTCTCCCCTGCTAAGCCAAGCTCATAACAAGAACAGCCTCCAGCCTTATAAACAGGATGCCTAGGTTCCAGGATGTGGTCCTACCTGGCTCTTGAACCCAGGATGCTGACCCAATTAAGCAGAATATCAGCCCCTGAAAACCAACATGCAGTTTTTCTTAGAATAGCACCTGGCTACCTGCAAACTCCCTATATAACCCCCAAAGTCTGTAAGCCAGGCTGCTGCCTTCACTGCTTGTGGTGAGGCAGACAGCCTGGCAGATTGAAGTAAACTTGCTGAACCTGACCCTGGGTCAGCCTCTCCATCCTTTTGGCCAGTCTCATATTTTGGTGCCGAAACCCGGGACAGGAGTAGGTGCTGGCTGCTCCTTCTCTCTCTCTCTCCCTGTTCCCATGACTAGCTCCCCCATCCCAAACCCTTTTCCAGACCCAGGCAGGAAACTCCAGACCTCCATTGCCAACTGTGGTTATCCTCATCCAAATCATCACCTCCCCACCGGTTGGTTGGATAGAGGTTTGCCTCCGTCCAGGTTCCTCGACCATCCGTTTTCTGTCCGAAAGCCCCAGCACTGGCTGGAGGACACACTTCTGGCCACAGGGGCTTCAGTCCTGTTGTCTTGGGGATGCCTAAAGTGACAGTGACTGTTCCAAATTCACTGTCTTAGGTAAAGGAAACAAGGCAGAGGATGTTCTTTCCTGTCTTCCTTTTCCTCAGCAGCCTCCTCCTCTTGCAGCCTTTTACTATGGGATCTGGCCAGTCTGTTCCATCTAAAACTACTGCTTTAGGATGTCTCCTCCAGAATCTGGACACCCTAGCCTTGGGTCTTCTGTCTGAAGTCAGGCCCAAAAGATTGATTTTCTACTGTAACACAGCCTGACCCCAATATAAATAAGATAATGGCTCTCAGTGGTCTAAAAATGGTACTTTCAATTTTAACCTTCTCTGGGACCTTGACAATTTCTGCCACCACAACAGTAAATACTCTGAGATTCCCTGTGTTCCGGCTTTCTTTACACTCTGCAACCACCCTATCTCTGTTAGTTCTGCTCCACTTTCCAAATCCTCCTCCTCCTCCCAACTCAGCCTCTCCCGGGGCCCCAGCAGACAATGCATCCTCTTTCAATCCAGCTGACTTCCCTCTTCCCCACCAATGCCCCAAGCCTCCACCAGGACACCCTGATCCTCTGCCTTATGCCCCAGATCCAGCTCTCCCTTTGTCCCCTCTCCTCTCCAACCCCCCTGCTTCCAGTGCTAATTCCTCTCCATCTCCACCCCATAACTGCTCCCAGACCCGGCATCCCCCACAGCCAGCTCTCTTACTCTCCCTTCAAGAAGTGGTGGGGATGGAAGGCATTGTCCACGTTTATGTCCCCTTCTCTCTATCTGATCTCTCCCAAATTGAAAAGTGCCTTGGGTCCTTCTCCTCCAATCCAGACACTTATATCAAAGAATTTAAATATCTTACCCAGTCTTATGAACTCACTTGGCATGATCTCTATATTATCCTCTCTTCTACCTTCCTTCTGAAAGAGAAAGAAATAGTGTGGCTTGCAGCCCAGGCACCTGCCAACGATCTTCATTAGCAAAATCCTACTAAGCCCATAAAAGCCACCATGGTCCCCTGGAAGAGCCAGCCTAGGAATACCAGCCCACAGATCCAGGCCAAGCATTCTGTAACCATATAATTACTTGCCTTACTGGAGGCCTTAAAGCTTCCCATTAAGGCTGTGAATTCTTAAAAACTCAAATAAATTTCCCAAAAGGCAGAAAAAAATCCTTCCCAGTTTCTTTCCACCTTACAGAGACTCTCCAAAAATACACCCATGGTAATCCTGCCCTCAAGAAGGCACCATAGTTCTTAATGCTGATTTTATCTCCTAGTCTGCTCCAGAAATCTGGCACAAACTCAAAAAGGCTGAAGATAGCCCTTAAACCCCACAACAAGACCTCCTTAACCTGGCCTTCAAGGTCTTCAATATAGGAATAAAAAAAGTGAAATAGACAAGGCCCAAAGAGATCATGCTAAATACCAGCTTCTAGCAGCAACCATTCACCAACCTAAACAGCCTAGCGATGACATTCAGGAACACAAAAAACCCACTAGCAGTGCACCTCTGGGGGTATGTTTCAAGTGCAGCAAGGAAGGCCATTAGGCACAGACATGTCCCAATCCACAGGTGCCAAAGAGCCTTTGCCCCATCTGCCAGCAGACAGGCCACTGGAAGTCTGACTGTCCTCTCAACAGGCAAACAAAAAAGCCTGTATCTCCAACCCACAACCCCTTCCCCAAGACAAAAGGTGAAGAATCGCTTGCACTCCCACAGCTCCTTCACTTAGCCACAGAAAACTGATGGGGCCCAGAGCCCCCGGCCCCATCCGCTAGGCCCCATCTGCCATCACTGTATCAGAGCCCAGAGTAACTCTGTTAGTACCAGGTAAGCCAATCTTTTTTTAATTAATACCAAAGCCACCTACTCGGCTTTACCTGAATTTTCAGGAACAACTCATCCCTCACCGGTCTCAGTTGTGGAGGTTGATGGATTTATCTCACACCCTTGTGACATCAAACCTCTCACTTGTTCCCTATATGATAACATTTTCTCACACTCTTGCCCTATCATGCCTCGCTGTCCTACTCCCATTCTAGGCAGAAACCCCCATCACTAATGGTCCCCTTATTTACCAGCTCCTCCAAGCTGCGCACTTCCCAACTAAGGAGGAGTTACACACTGCCAAGGACACCAAACAAAATCAGATAAAATCTCAAAAGGGAACAGAAAGGCCAAGGAGGCAGCAAAAAAATCTTCCCTTTCCTCTGTCCCTGCCCCTCTCCTTCTCATTACCCCCACAACCCAACCACACTGTTCACCCACCAAAAATCCTTCATTGTCATGACAAGGAGGCTCCTTCCAAGGAAACTGGTTAGTCAAAAATAAAAAAAACTCATCCTCCTTCAAAAACAAACCAAGGAAATTCTAATGTCTCTTCACCGATCCTTCCATATCAGTGCAAGTCCCCTGTACCTTCTCCTTTGCCCTTACTTCTCTTTCCCCCACCTATTTACCACACTGGAAAACACAACCGCAGACTGTCATATGTGCTCTGTTACTTCTCTCTCAAGGGGCCCTCCACTCTCCTCCTATCCCTACACATCAGCTAAGAGGAACAGCCTCTCCCCATTGCATACCAGATATTAAAAGTCCTCTCCTCTTTCCCCATTCCCACATGAAAAAAAAAGGTCTTAACTCACCTATTCCTTGGTCATCTGCAAGGAGAGTTTGACTATCCATAGGACTCTATCAGCTCTCATAAACCCTCTAAAAGAGGCCACCTCCCCATACAACCCCTATTAACTCCTTCCCACAGATACAGACTCCAATTCTTCCTCAAGTTCCTAACTGTTTTAATAGTCAGCCTCACTGCCTCTGCTCTCTCAAAGTCCCTTCTGGCTTCTGCAAGACTCAGTCTCAGTCTCTCTCACTCCTTGTTATTGCACTCTAACTCTACACTCGCTTCCCATTGCTGGACCTGTTTTTCTCTTTCCTCTACTCCCTACTCAGCTATCCCAATTTCTCAGCCCTAGGACCATATTCCCATTCACTTCTCACACACCGTCCAAAAAGGCTCTGCCTTTGTAGAAAGAGCCCTCACTCTCACTAAAAACAACCCCATTTCCCTTGCTAATAGAGCTACCAAACTTCTCTCCACATATACTGCCAATTACAACCACACAAAACTCCTTTACCCTGCCATCTAAAATCCCATAACTCTCCATACCCCCAAACCTGGTCAGCCACCTTATGTGTCACCTCTTCCAACAAATACATCCACGTAGGCACCATCCCTCCCTCCACCTGTGGCTCAACTCAAACCACCTCCAATTTCTCTTCTCATACGTCACTCCAAGTAAATTATTCAGTTTCCCCTGAAGCTAATGACTTCCTTACCCAGCCCCTCTGCATTACCTCCTCTCCTGCCTCTCAGACATGGAAACCCCTGCCCCAGACAGGGGCTCTCAAAGGGGTCTCTCCATCTCCTCACTGTAGGTTACTAAAGCTAGACCAAGTCCCTCCAAACAAGGAACCTGCAACTCCAACACCTATTCTCAATCCACTTGTTTGTTTACATCAACACCACAGGCATCTTATTCCTCTGTGGATCCACAACCTCCTTCTCTCTCTCTACCAACTGGACAGGTACCTGCACCCTGGTCTACCTTGCCCCAACATTAACCTTGTCACTCCGAACCAAGAACACCCTGTCCCTGCAACACTACATGCTCACCCACAAACAATAATAATAATACAGTCCATTCCCTTATTAGTAGCCCTTAAAGTCACAACTAGTGTCAAGTTAGAAGCAGGAAGCCTAAAAACCTCATTATCATATTTCCAGTTGCTCGCCCAAAACCAGTTGTCACTCCAGGCATTTCCACAAATCTTCTGAAATCTAGAGGGAGGTTCCCAACCCTCAATACTTGACTTTTCTGCACCTGCGGGCTCAACACCATGTGGGAGCTGCCAAGGCTTGGGGCTTCCACCCTCTGAAGCCACAGCCCGAGCTCTATGTTGGTCCTTTTCAGCCATGGCTGGGGTGGCTGGGAAACGAGGCATGAAGTCCCTAGACTGCACAAAGCACAGGGAACCCAGGCCTGGCCCACAGGACCACATTTTCCTCCAGGACTTCTGGCCTGTGGTGGGAGGGGCTGCCATGAATACCTCTGGCATGGCCTGGAGACATTTTCCCCATGGTCTTGGGAATTAACATTAAGGTCCTTGCTACTTATGCAAATTTCTGCAGCTGGCTTTAATTTCTCCCCAGAAAAATGTTTTTTCTTTTCCTTCACATAGTCAGGCTGCAAATTTTCCAAACTTTTATGCTCTGCTTCCCTTATAAAACTGAGTGCCTTTAACAGATCCCAAGTCACCTCTTGAATGCTTTACTGCTTAGAAATTTCTTCTGCCAGAAACCTCAAATCATCATTCTTAAGTTAAAAGTTCCACAAATCTCTAGGGTGGGAACAAATGCCACTAGTCTTTTTGCTAAAACATAACAAGAGTCACCTTTGCTCCAGTTCCTATCTGGAGAAACAAAACAAGTTCCTCTTCTCCATCTGAGATCACCTGAGCCTGGATTTTATTGTCCATATTGCTATCAGCCTTTTGGGCAAAGCCATTCAACAAGTGTCTATGAAGTTCTGACTGTCTCACTTTTCCTGTCTTCTTCTGAGCCCTCCAAACTGTTCAAAACTCTGCATGTTACTCAGTTCCAAAGTTGCTTTCACATTTTCAGTTACCTTTTCAGCAACACCCCACTTCTGGTACCAATTTACTGTATTAGTGTGTTTATACACTGCTGATAAAGACATACCTGAGACTGAGAAGAAAAAGAGGTTTAATTGGCCTTACAGTTCCACATGGTTGGCCTCAGAATCACAATGGGAGGTGAAAGGCCCTTCTTATATGGCAGTGGCATGAGAAAATGAGGAAGAAGCAAAAGCAGAAAGCCCTGATAAACCCATCAGATCTTGTGAGACTTAATCACTATCACAAAAATAGTATGGAAAAGACTGGCCCCCATGTTTCAGTTACCTCGCATTGAGTCCCTCCTACAACATGAAAGAATTCTGGGAGATACATTTCGTGTTGAGACTTGGGCAGGGACACAGCTAAACTATATCACCTCTAAAGATCTGAAAGAAACATTCACCATCTACTTTCTCTGAAGGCTGCTACCTGTGAGGTTTCATCTATGTAACAAGACCACCTTTGCTAATCAGGCCTCCTCTACTCCCTGGCCCATAACCTGCTTTGCTATAATCATCTGTTTTGCCATGATCCAAGCCCTCATTTTCTCTGTAACCTCAAGATGATATGTAAGATTCTCTACCTTACTGGGAATTTGGAGTAACTGCTCTGTGGTTCTGAGACAGAAATAATACAAGGAGGTCACATTAGGATAGAAAATTTCAGACAGCAGTTTTACACAACTAGTGAAAAAGAAACTGTTGAAATAGCTGCATAAGCTAGGGGGTGATAAGACCCAGAAAACCATGGTGTGGGCTGAACTGGCTAAGACCCACTGGATCCAGAATGAATCTGAGTTTGACTTAGGTTTCACCTAGGACATCATTATTTGCTCATTAACAGGCTAAATCACACATCCACCAGCAGCATGACAGTTCTGGGAACACCCATATTTGGTGAGGGAATTAGTGGCATCACAGTTCCACAGATACCCTTTTCTAGTAATCTTTATAAATATTTTACTCCTTGGTTAAAGAAACTCACAAACCAAATACGAATGCAGGAACAGAAAACCAAATATTTACCAACAGGCTACCTGCTTGCATAATTTCAATAACCCCACTGCTCAAACCCTCTGGAATTCTATCAAAGGATGCCTATCAAGTGTGACATCATAGGCATTCTTTGATAGGTAGAAGCTCCAAACCCCTTGTGCATGTCTCCTTCAACTGAGTAAG
Organism: Cheracebus regulus; assembly: GCA_963574635.1. Classification (NCBI taxonomy): domain Eukaryota; kingdom Metazoa; phylum Chordata; class Mammalia; order Primates; family Pitheciidae; genus Cheracebus; species Cheracebus regulus. Next base: position 16,408 of record CAUYQU010026619.1, on the reverse strand, counting down.
CCCATATTTCCCATTCTTAAGTGTTTACTTTTACTTTGCAATAAATCTCCATACTTTCAAGATTTTCCCATTCATCCTTGAGTTGCTTCTTGCTATAGTGTCAAAAGCTTGGACACTAGACAACTGTGGTTGAGGTCTCATCACATTTGGGGATCTCCCTAGCCTGTTGGTATCCTTTTTGTCATGATCCAGCCAGGAGCATCATCACCACCATTTCAGAACCACTGGCAGTTGGTAAGTCTCACTCCAATCTTAGAGTATTCTCAGTCTCTAGAGTTACTGTTACTTTCTTCCTTGTTCCTAGAAACTAATGACAGCCCGACACGCCTCAGCCATAGCACCTCTGCTCCTTCCAGCTAGAAATCCCAGTTCACACTTACAGACAACAAGAAAAGGTGGGAAGATTTCTGAAGTGCCAGGGTTCTCCCTGAGGAAAGGCTAATGAGGATAGTAGGGTAAAGTCCCATATCATGCAGTGGCTAGAAAGCTTTTGAGGAATACTATCACTTTTTCCTGGGAAATGTCTTTCATTTTCCCAAGGGATCAGTTGTGCCAAGACACTGATCGTGGTTGGAAACTGTTTTCTCTTTGATATCTTTCTTTAAACCCTGCTTTTGCACTTCTCTTTTCTCATGGTTCTTCTTCATATTTCACACAAAAGCTTAGTAAACTCTTTGGGCCCAGCAAGATAGGCCACTTAGATACTGTCCTCTGGAATGCCCAATGTAGGCCTATGGTCCTAAAGGAGTCTCTTCACGGTCCTTGTTTATTGGCCATTCTGAATCATTTCCAATCTCAAGTTTTACTTGATGATAAACATTCAGACACATATTTCAAAATAGGCTCACAACTCATCCTACTCAACCCTGAAGGCCTTTCTATTTTCAAAACCCCAGGGGCCATGGATACCTGGGCAACACTGGGGATCCTGGGATGCCTGGATGCCAAGGCAATCAGCCAAAGAAACAGGGACACATGTCTCTCTGGTGTGGCCATGGAGTAGGCTAATTGTAAGGGCCATGCTCATGCAGCTGGATAAAAAATGCCAGGACCAGAGTGCCTCTGTAAGGGAAACATCCTGTTATTTACCCCTTCTTTTTTCTTTCATGTTGACTCAAAAACAAGTCAAGGCCATGGGCAACTCTCTGGGTTCAATCAATGGCCAAAGAACAGGACGCTAAATTTTAACACAATCTTACAATTAGAACTTTTTTGTAAACATCAGAAGAAATAGAGTGAAATACCATGTGTACAGGCCTTCATGGCATTTTACCAGACCTGACCTTCGTAGGAAATGTTGCCTTTGATATGCTCATACCCCTTTAGGAGAACGAAAAGGGAAAACAGTGATCCTAGATGTTCTCCTCTTGGGAGATGCACCTCCCCAGAGCCTTCTCCCACCTCTTAACCCAGACTCCATTCCAGCACCCTCAGCTCCTATCTCTTACTCAACTCCACTTTGGGTCCCCATTCTTTTGCTAGTTTGGTGAAACTATATATATTGGAGATATAATCTTAAATACTCTTTACGCCGGACTCTATTAACTTGAGTCAATCATATGGCCGCGGTAGCTGGCACGAAATTGACCGACTCTATTGGTCAGTGTAACTTAGTTAAACTTTCGTTTATTGCTAAAAGTTTGTCACTGCTGTCTCCTGTGGGGGCGTGGCTAAGCAAAGTGTTTTGAGCTGCATATGAGTGCTTGATACTCGCTCCTCCTGTTCTGATAATCTAGAGGGCATTCTCACAGGACTGTGGATGCTTGCATGTGTAATCTCACTGAGAGCTAATAGAAAGGCTAGGACCAAACCTATATGTTTATGGGGTGTTAGTCACCCATCTAGACATTTTCAGTGCCTTGCTTTGGATGTTAAGCTACACTAACTTGGTAAATACTTGCATGTGTATAGGCGGTAGGATTGAATAGGTTAATATTTAACTTACTGAAATATTAGTACTACTGTGCTTTCTGAAGGGCATAATTCTGGGTGTGTGGGGAGAAATCGTAAGTAGTAGCGGTACTAATTAGAGTATATAGTGTTATTGAGGTGGACTTGTTTGCTGCTGAGAAAGTCCCTATGTAAATGGAAATATGCCAGTAGAAGGATGTCTCTTTGTAGTGGTTGATTCAGAGAATACAGGTTGTGTCTGGGTTTATGGGATTATTTTTAGCAACCAGGGTGCGGTATATCTGGGTTAGTGGGCGGAGTAATCTGGGTGTAAGTGCTGACTAATTATTATGTCCTGTGACCATTGACTGAATAACACCTTAGTGGCTGGATAGGGGCCAAGACATTCAATTTAGGTGCGATGATAGCATAAAGCCTGGTGCAAGCACATTCAGATACTGCAGCAGGGTGATTGGAGGGATTAAACCTACCGGCAATGCTGATGATTACATACCTTTTTGCTGAGGGCATGTCGTGCTCCCGTGACCAGATTAAGAGGGTGATAGCACCACACCATCGTGATGCCTTATTTAAGGGGTACGTATGCACGATCTTGATAATATGGCCCTGAGGTAGGAACCAAATGCCAGGTATAGTTTCAGTATAACGAAGCCCTGTCTATATGGGCCCGGAGCGAGAAGAGCGCCAAATGTGGGCAGGTTGCTGGTTTCACGGAGGATGGTAGATTAAGAGACCAATTGTAGGGAGGGATATTCGTGTTGAGGAGGACTATAGAATTGTGATGTGCTATGCTCGATCAATCAGGTAATGTATGAATGTACTATTGAGTCATGTACTGGATGATATTTGTGTGGTCTAGTCTTTGTATGTACAAGTTGGATTTAGAATGTGCTATAGTCCGTGTAAGATGGTGGCTCTTGCTTGTAAGCATGTTGTGTGACTGTTACCATGTATGTCTTGTAGTTAATGTGCTATGTCTGATCAAGCATTTGTAGTACTATATATTATTCATGGGGCCAAGCATTAATGAACTAAGTACATAGTGGGGAAAAAAGGTAGTGAATTGTATGTACTTGCATGTTACTTGAAAGTAGTGCCTTCAAAAAGAAGAGAGATAATGGCAGTAACAGCGCAGGGAATAGTTTAAGATAAGAACTTCAGCTTTAGGTGTTGATGGTGGAACGAAGTGTTCTTTCCCTGAGGTTGTCCTGGAGAGTGGGTATCCTCCATTTCTGGTTTACAAGACTGGGGTATTAAGTTATACTACAAGGACGCTTATCATTTGAGTAGTTTGTTTTCAATTAGGGAAGAGAGGAGAATAAGAGTAATAATGATGAGAAAATATATAATGGATGCAGTTTGGTCAATGGCTACAAAGGGGTGCTCGACTGGTTGGCCTCCAATTCATGTGAGTGTAAGTAAGTCAGCTACTAAGGTTCAGAATAGGCTTTGACTAATTGGCTGGAATGCTATGCTTTGTTGTTTGGATATGTGTGTTATAGGGATAATTATTAGAATTAGGATGGAGAGTATGAGGGCTAGAACGCCTCCTAATTTGTTGGGGATAGATCGTAGAATTGCATATGCAAATAGAAAGTATCACTCTGGTTTGATGTGGGGAGAAGTATTGAGGGGATTGGCTAGAGTATAATTGTCTGGGTCAGTTAAAAGTTCGGGTGTAAACAAGGTTAGGCTTATTAGGAGTAGGAGGAGGAAGATTAGCCCCAGGATATCTTTAGTTGTGTAGTAGGGGTGAAATGTGACTTTATCAGGGTCGGATGTTAATCCTGATGGGTTATTTGAACCTGTGTCATGCAGAAACAGAAGGTGAATAGCTGCTAGGGCTGCAATAATAAAAGGTAGGATAAAGTGAAAAGTAAAAATTTGTGTTAGGGTGGCCTTATCTACTGAGAAGCCGCCTCAAATTCATTGCACTAGGTCAGATCTGATATAGGGAATGGCTGATAGTAGGTTTGTAATTACTGTAGCCCCTCAGCATGATATTTGGCCACATGGGAGTACGTAGCCTATAAATGCTGCGGCCATAGATGCCAGTAGTAGGATAATACCGACGTTTCAGGTCTTCAGAAAGAGAAAAGATCTGTAATACAGGCCCCGTCCAATGTGAAAGAAGAGGCAGATAAAGAATACGGAGGCACCGTTAGCGTGTAGGTAGCGAATTATTCAGCTGTAGTTTACATCTCGGGCAATATGGGCTACTGAGGAAAAAGCAGCAGAAGTATCTGGTGTGTAGTGCATGGCTAAGTATAGGCCTGTGGTAATTTGAGTAATAAGGCAGATGCCGAGGAGTGAGCCGAAGTTCCATCAGGATGAGATATTGGATGGTGTGGGGAGATTGATGAACAAGCTCTTGATAATTTTTGTTAGTGGGTGTGTTTTATGGGGGATGGTTATTAGAATTCTTATAGTTTAAATACAACAATGGTTTTTCATATCATTGGTCATGATTATAATCCATGTGGAAATAATGACATGTGCTTTATTTTCATTAAGTATTACTCTAGTAATGGGGTTTATAGGGTTTTCTTCTAAGCCTTCACCTATTTACAGTGGCCTAGTATTAATTTTTAGTAGTGCTGTAGGTTGTGTAATTACATTATATTTTGGTGGGTCTTATATGGGACTTATGGTCTTTTTAATTTATTTAGGTGGAATGATTTATCTCCAGCCCCCAGAGTCCTGCTGTTCATCTCCTTAACAACCTATTATACCCTTGCCTACCAAGGGAACAGAGCCAGGCTGAGGTCAACTGCAGCAGCATTTTCTATGTTCCTGGTAATTCTAAGTTATGCCCATTTAGGGAGGTGGCCAATGGGGATACTAGAATCTTTTATAGTGTCTGGATTAGCACAATGCAGACAGAGGTTAGGCCAATTTTCAGATGACCCAATTAAATTTATGGAGAAATGTCAGGCACTCTCATTTGAGTTAACTTGGGGAGATATGCATATTATCTTGTACAAGTGTTGCACTTGTAAAGCAAAGTAAGGTATTCTGGTGGAGGCACAGGCTTATGCTGACAATTTGTCAGCTGGGGACCCTGAACAATAGGCTGTAGGGGCCATATCTGTGCCTAACAATGACCCTAACTGGAACTATCAACAGGGCCAAACTGATCTAAGAACAAGAAATCATATGGTGACTTGTTTAGTGTAGGGAATAAAAAAATTGTTCCACTAAGCATGTGAATTTTGATAAAATAAGTTAAATAACTCAAGGAAAGGATGAAAATCCAGCTTTATTCCATGAGTGGCTTGTGGAGGCCCTAAGAAATTATACTAGTAGTACTGAACCTGGTATTGATGTTGGTCAAAGTTTACTAGGCACACACTTTGTTAGCCAGTCTGTTCCTGAATATCAGAAGAAATTTACAGAAATTGGCTTTGTGATTCCAAATACCTATTAATAAAATGTTTGCTGTAGCTTACAGGTATTCACTAATATAGACAGGGCTGAAAAGGCTGAAAGAACCCAGTGGGATAGATAGCAGGCCCAAATGACAACAGTCACTATAAGCAGTACCCTGCAATCTCAGGGTCACCAAGAGGGACATCTCACCCACAGACCAAACAGGCCTAATGGCAAACCTGCAGGTAATAATTTCAGCTTCAAATGTGAAAAGCCGGGACATTGAATCAAGAACTCTCTCCACCAGAGGAGCCTACCCACTGTCCTCACAGACATATACACAGCCAACAAGCATATAAAATAATGCTGAACATCACTATCATTAGAGAAATGCAAAACAAAACCACATTGAGATGTCACTTTATACCAGTCCAAACGTCTACTATTAAAAAGTCAAAAAAATTACATATGCTGCAAGGTTGTAGAGAAAAGAGAATGCCTATGCACTGCTGGTGGGAATGTAAACTAGTTCAACCATTGTGGAAAGCAATTTGGAAATTTCTCCAAGAACTTAAAACAGAATTACCATTTGACCCAGCAATCCCATTATTTGGTATACACCCAGAGGAATATAAATTATTGTACCATAGAAAAGCATGCACACATATGTTCACTGCAGCACTATTCACAATAGCAAAGATGTGGAATTGACCTAAATGCAGATCAATGGTAGACTGAATAAAGAAAATGAGATATATCTACACCATGGAATACTATGCAGCCATAACAGAGAATGAGATTGTGACCCTTGCAGCAATGTTTATGAAGCTTGAAACCATTATCCTAAGCAAACTAATGCAGGAACAGAAACACAAACACTGCATGTTCTCACTTACAATTGAAGCTAAAAATTGTTTACATATGGACACAAAAAAGGAACCATAGACACTGGGATCTACTTGAGGTTGGAGGGTGGAAAATGGGTAAGGGTGGGAAAACTACTTGTTAGGTCCTACGTTCATTATCTGGTGATAAAATAATTTGTACCCCAAGCCCCTTTAATATGCAATTTACCTATATAGGAAACCTGAATATGTACCCCTGAATCTAAAATAAAAGTTTTAAAAGTAATAAATAAATAAAAGAAATAAATAAATTTGTGCTGTCTATATAAAGAAGTTGGTTGCCATTTATGGGCTATAAAAATTTAACTATCTCCTTTACATTAGTCAGCTTTATATAAATTAGTCTTCACAATTGTATTAAAGAAAACCAAATTCACTTAAAATAGTATGAAAAAGTTCTGATCTGGTTTATGTCCATCTTGAAATACAATTCCTAGGCAGTGTATTTTGTCATCATAAAAGCCAACAGCAAATAAATACTGCTACACATGGCATTGTATTATTTTTTTAATTTATACCCCCCAAACTTATGACTGTGCAAAGAAATTTGTTAGAACATAATAATGAAATGTTTTAGTCTATCTCAAAAAACTTTTTAGTGCAATATTAATAAATAAATATTAAATTGCATGTATGGATTAACTACAGTAAATGGTCATACATGAAAGTGTGGTAGAAATAGGCAAGAAATATGAAAGTGTGGTAGAAATAGGCAAGAAATAATTCAGGGAGATTTAGACAGCCATCTTAAAATAAATAAATATATATATATATGTGTGTGTGTGTGTGTGTGTGTATGTATATATATATATATACATATATATATATATATATATATATATATATATATATATAATTGCAGCCTACAACAAAGCTTTAGCAGCCAAATATTCATGCAACATCATTTCTTAACATAGTATATACTGGTTAACTACAATTCCAACTAAAGGACAAAAATAATGCTCTATTAAGAGATGTCTTATTTCTCTCTTGGAAGAGGCTATTACATATAATCAAGCCTTCACATTTTCCAGTAAACTTGGAAAAATTATTTACAAATTGTCAAATTTTAGTGTTTTGATTCTACAAATTCCAATATTTGAAATCAATAAATATTAAAGTTAAGAAAATTGCCAAATTAGATAACTACAATTTCCTTTTTCTCATTATACACTTACTATCAAATTTACCATTTACAATATAACATTAGACCAATGAGTACAATGATCTTATTGTGATTAATAAATGAGATGATTTAGTTTTAGCTCTGGGAACATATGCCATTGTATTATAGGTCCATTCAAGCTCAAAAATGTAATTTTACAAGTAATTGCAGTTTACTAACAGTTCAATTGCTTTGCATGCTTGGTTATTGTATTTCTACCAATACATTTGAAGGTTTAAACATGAGTAAGAAAAACTTAGTGCAAGTAAATGCAATTGAAATAAACTGCTTGAATTCTTACCATGTACTGGTGTTTCACAGAGAGTCTTAACATATGCTTATGCTACTGTCATGTTTGTATTTCAGAAAGATAATTGTAGAGTAATGATTTGTAGCAAATAAAGACTGAAGTCTTGGAGAGTGTATTGGCCATAGTAATGGAGAGTAAAGTAAATATGATAGAGTTTTGAGATACAATTTAAAAATTCATTGAATAAATTGATTGGATTTGGGGAGGTATAAAAGAAGGAGTAGTGAAGGTAGACTAGTAAGTTGTTGACTTGTCTAAAATTGGTTGTGCTCCTAATACAGTAATTACAGACGTAGATACATTTCAGATGGGAGAGCAAGACATGATAAGACATTTTGAGTTGTCATATTTTGAATGTGATAAACATGCAGTTATAGTTACCTATACCAGTCTAGAGCAAACTCAAAGAAAGAAATACCAGAGCAAAAGGAATACATAAAAAGTTTGTACAAACAGATGTGAATAAAACTACACATACGGAGATGAGAATTAAGGGGATCACCAACATCTGGAAGAAACAGACTAAGAGGCACTAATAAATGACATCATCAGTGTGCTGCTGAGGAGCTGTGTGCAAAAAGAAAAGATTGTGATGCCTTCAGAAAATGACTTTTCAGAAGGAAAAATCGTCAGAAGTTAGAAAAACAAAAGGTACCCATAGAATTTTACAAGAAAATTAACATGGATGACATTTGCCCCAGCAGTTTTGTGAAGTGTTAGAGCACAAACCAGATTAGAGAGAATGAAAATATTTATGGAAAAAGAGAAAGTAGAAACACAAATATCAAAAAGGTTTTAACAGAGCTTGTCTCCTTTAGAGCTCTTGAAATGGAAGAAAATACATCATATGACCAAAGGTTTATGGTTGAAGAGAAGACTATGAGAGATCAAAGTATGTTTAAATACTAATGGAGAAGAGTGATTGCAAAGGCAAGACTGGAAATAGAGTGAAAAATCAATTCATTTACATGAAGTGATAGATGTACGTTCAGAATAGGAAAGAGATCATCTTAGACAAATGTTTTATTCAACATTTTCCTTTGTGAGTGGGAAAAGACAGGAAACATGATTATAGACGGAGGTAGAGTGATAAAATATTGAGGTGGTTTCAGCTGCTGATGAGTACAATAAAAATTTTAAGTATTTATATGATACTTATTATGTGCCCTCCATGTTTCTGAGTACTTTTATATATATTTTATATATTTAAAATTTATTTATAAAACAATATATTTTATATGTTAACTCTATATATGTACACATACACACACTAGTTTTCTGTATAAAAATCCTCTCTTCAGAATTATGTTGTTTACATGTAAAGGTGTAATAGAGTGGAGGTAGATTATAAGAGAGAGAGCAGAAAGACAATAGACAATTTGAAATAATCATTACAGAAAATTACCAGAAAGTATTAAGTACGCAAGTGGATGTGGGAAACAGGAATATGTAAGGGCATGAACTTCACTGATCAGATTTTATTTGCCCTTTCTCAGGAGCTCCTGTGCAAAAGGAATAAAGCTTAAGTGTGAGAGCTATCTCATGCTGGAGTTTTCCAGGCAGATGTGACATAAGGATTAGAAGGCAAAAGGAAATAAAGCCTGAAGTGTCTTGAAAGACTTCCACATTATAAAGGAAGAAGTAAATTGCCCCTGGTTGCTGATGACATGATTTTATGTATAGAAAACCTTAAAGACTTCACCAAAATAATGGTTAGAACTGATAAGACAAGGCCGAGCATGGTGGCTCATGCCTGTAATCCCAGCACTTTGAGAGGCTGAAGGCAGATCACAAGGTCTGAAGTTTGAGATTTGTCTGGCCAACATAGTGAAACCCCACCCCTACTAAAAATACAAAAAAAAATTAGCCGGGTGTGGTGGTGTGCACCTGTAATCCCAGCTACTTGGGAGGCTGAGGCAGAAGAATCATATGAACCCAAGAGGTGGAGGTTGCAGTGAGCAAAGATGATGCCACTGCACTCCAGCCTGGGTGACGGTGCAAGACTCATTCTCAAAAGAAAAGAACTGATAAGAAAATTTAATAAATTTGAAGGGTATAAAATCATATACAAAAATCAGTAGCATGTCTATATACTAACAATGAACTATCCAAAAAAGATATTAGAATAAAAAAACACTTGTTATAACAGCTAGAAAAAAAATTAGAAGTAAATTTAACTAAAAGGTGCAAGATCTGTACATTGAAAACTATAAAATAGTAAAATAAATGAAAGAAAACACAATAGAAAGATATTTCATGTTCATGGATTGAATTAATATTGTTAAAATGTCCATACAACTCATAGTGATCTACAGATCAATACAATCCTTTCCAAAATTCCAGTGACATTTTTATAGATATGTAAAAACAATCCTAACATTTGTACAGAAACATAAAAGATCCAGAATAGCCAAAGCAATCTTGAGAGACAACAACAAAGCTGGAAATATCATGCTACCCAGCTTCAAAATATACCACAAAATTATAACAATCAAAACAGCATGGTACTAGTATACAAACAAACACATAGACCAAAGAAACAGAATAGAGAACCAGAAATAAAACAACACATTTACAGTCAATTGATTTTTAACAAAGGTGTCAAGAACACAAAATGAAGAAAGGGCAGTGTCTTCAATAAATGATGCCAGGACAACTCAATGTCCACATGCAGAATAATGAAATTGGACCCTTATCTCATGCCATGTACAAAAAAGAACTCAAAATGGATTAAAGACCTGAATTTTGGGCATAAAACTGTAAAATTACTGGAAGAAAACACAAGAAAAGTTCCATTATACTGGTCTGGGAAATATTATGTTTTGGATATGAACCTAAACCCACAGGCAACAAAAGCAAAAGTAGGAAAATGGGATTAAATCAGGCTGAACACTTCTGTACATCCAAGAAAACAATACAGAGTAAAGAAATAATCTACAGAATTGAAGAAAATATTTGCAAAGCAGATCTCTTATAAGGAGTTTATATCCAAAATATATGTGGAACTAAACAACTCAGTAAGTAAACAAATAAACTTATTAATAAATCTTCAAAGGAATAAAATAGGCAGTTCTCAAAAGAAGACATAAAATTGGTTAACATTTCTATTTAAAAATGCACACCATCATTCATGATCAAAGAAATTCAAATTAAACCACAATAAGATATCACCTAATGTACTTTAAAATGAGTACATTTTGAGTATTATCAAAATGAGTACTTTTTGAGTATTATCAAAAAGACAGAAGATGACAAGTGCCAAAGAAGATATAGAGAAAAGGGAATCTTTGCACACTGTTGGAAGGAATGTAAATTTATACAGTCATTTTGAAAAGCGGTATGAAGTCTCCTCAAAAAATTAAGAACTACCATACAATCTAGCAATCCCACTATTGGGTATATTCATATATTCAAAGGAAATTATATAAATATGTCAAACAGATGTCAGTTTGCTTCCATGTTTATTACAGCATTTTTCATAATTGCTGAGTTATGGATACAACCTAAGTGTTCATTATCAGATGAATGGATAAAGAAAATATGGTACATATACACCATGGAATACTATCCAGCCTAAAAGAAGAAAAAGACCTTTCATTTGTGATGTGAATGAACCTGGAAAATATTAAGTAAAATGATCAAGGCACAGAAGGATAAATACAGCATGATCTCACTTATGTGTGTTGTGTACAAAATGCTGAACTAATAGAAGTAAAGAGTTGAATAGTGGTTAGTTACCAGAAGCTGGGGCAAAAAGATGGTTGGTCATATGATACAAAATTTTAATAAGACTCCAAGGAATAAGTTCAAGAGATCTATTGTATAACATCATGACTATAGTTAATAGCAATGCATTGTATTCTTGAAAATGGAGAAGAGAGTAAGTAGATTTTGAGTGTTCTCATCACAGAGAAAAATAGTTGAGTTAATGTATATGTTAATTAGCTTGATTCAGCCATTCCACAATGCATACCTATTTAAAAGCAACATGTTTTGCAAATTACATATTTACAATTGTTGTCAATTAAACATTTAATTTTTTAAAAAGTGACTTTGCAGAATGGAAGGAAGGATGGTTCTCACTGAGGTCAAGGACAAGATAAACTGGTAAAAGCAAAGGAAAACTGGGAGAATATGAGATATCTCAACTGAGGTATTTAATGTAAGGTTTCAGTTTTGGAGAAGTTCATGATGTCAAAGACGCAACTATGATGGTTAATATTAGATGTCAACTTGACTAGATTGAGGGATGTCTAGATGACTGGTGAAGTGTTGTTTCTGGGTGTGTCTGTGAGGCTGTTTCCAGAAGAGATTTACATGTGAGTTAGTGGAATGTGAGAGGAAGACCTGCCTGCAATCTGGGCAGGAACCATCCAGTCAGCTGCTGGTGTCACTAGAAAAAAGGTAGATGGAAAAAATGTGCATTCATTTCGCTTGCTTCCCTCTCTCGCTCTCTCCCTCTCCTGGAGCAGTACACCGTTTCTTCCTCCTGCTTTTGGACATCAGACACTAGGTTCTGCGGCCCTGGGACTGAGACTTGCACCAGAGGAACACCCCCACCCCTACACATACACAGCACCCTGGAGTTCTCAGGCTTTTGGCCTCAGACTGGACCCACAACTGTCAGCTTCCCTGGTTTTAAGGCTTTCAGATTTGAACTGAATCATGCCACCACCCTACCTGGAAGCCATATTAACAGCATTCTCTAGCTTGCAGGCAGCCTCTTGTGGGACTTTACCTTCGTAATCATGTGAGACAATTCTCTCTAATGAACTCCCTTAATATTTATATATAGGAATATATCTCCTATTAGTTCCATCCCTCTGGAGAACCCTAAAACAAATTGTAAAGTGGAGCTAAAATGTTAAAATGTAGGTAATTGGAGCTCAGGAGATCAGAAAGGTAAACTAAAACATATTCTAAAATTTGAAATCACCCCAGATAATACAACACCTTGGAGTCAAGAGAAAGACTACCAGTAAGATTCTGTAAATGGGTTTATGAAGTATTGGAGCAGATAGAGCAGAAGCCTTAGTGCTACAACGAACAAAATTAAGTAATGGCTCAAGATGGTCAAATTAAGCTACTAATATTTGAGTTCAGAAACAAACAAAAAGACCGTTTTTATTGTGTTCCTCACAGAAAAAGCTGTTTATCCATTACTTCTTTTATTTATGTCTTCTTATTTTTATTTATGTCTTCTCCTTCCAGCAAGAGTCAGCAATGCATAGAATAATAATGTAATAATAAAAGCAAACATAAGAGGTACTGTGTTTTCAGCACATTCTAAAAGTTTTACCTATACTAACCCAATGATACTCCATTATACCTTATGAAGTAGATTATATCCTTAGTCCTCACTTGCTAATGAAAAAAATGGAGACGTTATATAACTTGCCTTTAGTTGCACAGTTAATAGTAGATCTCTGGTTTAAAGAGGCACACAAACTCTATTTAGTGTCAGCGTGGGTTCTCATCATGTGTATCTAATAAGGTGAGTGTTCCCCAGAAGCCTCTTCCTAATCAGTCACATTTAGTCTTGCTCTCTGGGGTAATCACCAAAAATTATCCCTTCCTTTGTCATAAGATATCAGTCATAAGTTTGCCGCAGGTTCCTAGTATATAACTTTTATCTTTTGGGCAAGAATAACCTGTGTGTGTCCTTAATGGCACTAGATTTTGCCTGCATAGTTCATGCCAGTATTCTATCCCAGAGTTTACCTATTATTCCAAATTCAGTTGAAATTCCGAGTATGGTTGTGCCTTAAGCAGATTGCTCTTTAGGAATAACGACAATATTCACTCCCTGAAATCTCCACTGCCTCAATCTAACCAGTGAATTGGAATGTGAATTATTGTGATAATGACAGGCCACATTATAGGCTGCTGGCCACACCCTTCATAGAGATCTACTATAGACAAAAACTCTCAAATTATATCATACTGGTTTTAATTATTATAATCAAAGAGCATATTCTAAACAAGTCTCCCATTTGCACCAGTTTTGTTAGAATGTTTTTTAACTTTCTTGTCTTTACATTGGAGTCATCCTTCAATCTAAATACCTCAGAATCACCCTATTTGTCCACCACAAACTGCAAAGCAAGCAAGAAGGCAAGCCACATTAAGAGTGACAGTCCTATTGTTAGATAAGCAATAGAATATATTTTACAAAGAAAGAACAGTATCAAAGGGACCAGTAAGCGGCAGATTGCAAAATGAAATTAAAGATCTAAGAAAATAGATGTTTTTTCTTTCTCTTTGGTGAGGCACCGGCCTTTTCATATTAAATGTTAAAGGTTATATAAACAATGAAACACAAAGCAAATGGAAGATAGTATCACTTCCTACTTTTTAACAAAGATTAATGAACTGGGTTATATTAACATTAAAATAGTTTTAATAAAAATACATCTTACCCATGGGAAATTAGAGAAGACATTATAGTGATTCTGTGCTTTGTGATATTTGTCGTGATCAAAAAGGTAAGCCAACAATTTTGAATGAAAAAGGATAATCAACTGTCTAGGTCAAATAAGACATTCACTTAACACATTGCCTTATTTATCGATTTTCTCAAATATAAGCATGTAAGTGTTCATCAGACTTTAATTTTAACAGGATTAGTATGTTTGTTCCTCAGCTCATCAGCTTCCAGGAATGGACTAACTTGATATTTTCCCTGTTACCTTATCTGCTGAGTATATAAAATATCATAAGCCTCTTCTGACACCTTCAGATAATTTGCAGAAAGATAAAGGACCACAAATCAAATATGGCTAGCCATAAGACCAAGTCCCAAAGGGCATCTCTCCTTTGCTGAAAAAGATTTTGGATAGGTAAACATAAATTTATGTTAAAGTTTACCACAGTATTCTGTCACACTACCATCTGGGGGTAGGTATAAGCCTCTTTACTATTCACTTAAGGAAAGAGTTTTATAGTTTATAAGGAAAAAAATTAATGTACCTGACCATTCCAATAGATCCCTAATATATTTTTTGTTAGAAATAAAAAAATCTTAGAATGATGTGATATCCCAAATATGAACCATAACATGTTTTTAAAATATCTACAGTCATTAAGCTCATGACTTAGCATCTTTTAATTCTACAACAAATATAAACACCAAAAATGATATAATAATGACACCTTCTACTGCAACTGCCCAACAGAATCAAAGCGTTGTTCATGATATAGCAATTTAAACATGTAGTATTACAAAGGAATTAATGACACATATAAGGAATTGATTGACTAAGGTAGAGCTGAGGACAGCTAACTTCATATGATCATTAATCCCTTGGAATTATTTTTGTTATTGCCTCTAAATATTGAAATGGAGAAATAATGCAGTGATATGAGTTCTTTTACAGTAAAATTGGTAGTTATAACAGTAATTATCAAATTCCTATTGGAGGTTTGCCCATGTTAACTTTCTTAGTGGATTAATTAACAAGCCTTTCTCACGTCATACAAAATATACAAAATATATATGGCTGTTTGTGCAACAAAATAACAAAAATGAGTTAGACAGTGGGTTTGCTACACATTTTATAAACTATAGAGTAACCCAAGATTATATCTAAACTTTGACAACTCTCAGTTGTTTGACCTCAGAAACATTACACCTTGAATTTGGTTTCCTCAATCACATAATGAGGTAAATTCCCAAAACAACATAGGAATATTGCACAGATTAACTAGGCCAACATGTACACAATCCTTAATATGGTATATTTTACATATTCAGGACTCAGTAAATATTATCTCAGTCTCTTTAGTATCCTAATTAACCTTGAACTTAATTCTGTACCTGATTACATTGAGTATAATGACAGTTAATGTGTTCAATGTATTCAATAAGTCCTCAATATTTATCAAGTATGCCCCATGGAAAAATAGTGTCTTCAAGTGTTATGCCAAAAGGAAAAAAAACAAAAACAAAAACATACAGCATGATGTGGCCAAGGAAGTTTATGAATTAGATGGTTGTAGGGAAATCTAGATGTAGATTTATCAGTTCTCCATCTTATATATTCATAATGCTGAGTGACATATTAAAAAATCTGACAAATCTTGAGGTAAAAAAAAAGTCTGTTATAATTATAGAGTGGATTTTTGACCCTATAAAACACTTATTAACATTATTTGGAGGAATTTTCAAGTAGCAGATATTGAGGAGTACAAGCTTACAACTTGTTGAAGAGTAGATTGTATTATTAATAAAAATCACCTTGAATTGTACAAGGTATAAAGTCTGCTTGTGCACAATATTACATTCAATAGACACTGAAATATTAAAGGATGATTTGGGATTGAATTGTAACAGCAATGGAAAATATCAGCTGCTAGAGAAGGGTTTATGAAGGAGACAGAATTGGAGCTAGGTCTAGAAGTCCACAAAGGACTTTAAAAAGTTATCAAGAATCATCTCTTGAGACAATATAAAGACAAAGTTGCAGGTTGTAGTAAGGTGGTTAAATCTTTAGAAAGGTATATTGGAAGCAGAATCTGCTAGACAACCCTTCACTCTGGCTTCCATGGAGGGCTGCAACTTACTCTAGGAGTACCTTTTTTTTTTTTTTTTTTTTTTTAAGAATGAAAGAGAGAAAGGAAGAGGAAGAGATTTTAGAAAAAGAGAGAAAAAGAGAAAGAAACAGCAAAAGAAAGAAAAAATGAAAGAGAAAGAGGAAGAGATTTTAGAAAAAGAGAGAAAAGGAGAAAGAAAGAAACTGCAAAAGAAAG